>RJWJ010001989.1:58875-87916 GCA_004363605.1 Indri indri
AAAAATAGAAAAAATTAGCCGGGTATGGTGGCGCATGCCTGTAGTCCCAGCTACCTGGGAGCCTGAGGCAGGAGGATCTCTTGAACCCAGGAGTTTGAGGTTGCTGTGAGCTAGGCTGATGCCATGGCACTCTAGCCCAGGCAAGAGAGTGAGACTCTGTCTCAAAAAAAAAAAAAAAAAATTTATAAAAGAATATTTTTCTTTCTTCAATAATAAATTAGCTATTGTAACTTTTTTACTTTGTAAATTTTTAAATTTTTTAAACTTCTGGGCCGGGCGCAGTGGCTCACACCTGTAATCCTAGCACTCTGGGAGGCCGAGGCGGGCGGATTGTTTGAGCTCAGGAGTTCGAGACCAGCCTGAGCAAGAGCGAGACCCCCGTCTCTACCAAAAATAGAAAGAAATTAATTGGACAGCTAAAAATATATATAGAAAAAATTAGCCGGGCATGGTGGCACATGCCTGTAGTCCCAGCTACTCCGGAGGCTGAGACAGTAGGATTGCTTGAGCCCAGGAGTTTGAGGTTGCTGTGAGCTAGGCTGATGCCACGGCACTCGCCCCAGGCAAGAGAGTGAGACTCTGTCTCAAAAAAAAAAACACAAAAAAACTTCTGACTCTTGTAATAACACTTAGCTTAAAACATAAACCCATCAAAAAGCTGTACAAAAATATTTTCTTTATATCCTTATTCTATAGCTTTTTTCTATTAAAATTTTGTTTAAAATTTTTATTAAAAACTAAGACACACACAATGACCTAGGCCTACACAGGGTCAAGGATCATCAATATCACTGTCTTCCACCTCCACACTTGTCCCACTGGAAGGTCTTCAGGGGCAATAATAACTTGATTCAAGTCTTGCTTCAGGGTTTACTGTAGCTTTCCTCCTTTACTTATTTGTAATTTTTTTCTCACAATGAGAAACAATATTATTTGCTCAATTTTAGTATACACGTAGTTTCAGAATTTCTTTTCTTCTCTTTTTTTTTAGAGGGTCTCATTCTGTAGCCTAGGCTGTAGTGTAGTGGTACAATCATAGATCACTGTAACCTTGAATTCCTGGGTCTCGAATGATCCTCCTGCCCCACCCTCCCAAGTACTGGAACTATAGGCATGCACCACCATGCCTGGCTAATTTTTGAAAAAGTTTTTTTTTTGTAGAGACATGGTCTCATTAACGTTGCCCAGGGTGGTCTCGAACTCCTGTCTGAAGTGGAATTTGTGAAACAGTTACGGAGCTCAACAGTATTTTTTAAAATTCTGTCTGCTTAACAGCCCATCATGTATGTCAAGGAACACCAAGAGAATGCTAAAGGAGGAAAGGAGATTTTTTAATGAGGATTGGGAATTGCAATATTATCTTGTTTCTGCTAAAGATAAAATGATTTGCTTGCTTTGTGATACTGCAATATCAACATTAAAGAAATTCAGTGCTCATCAGAATAATAACACGCATAAAGTCCACAAATACTTAGAGGGAGAAGCGTGAAAGGTTGTATTGCAGAAATTAAAAGATGAGAAGCAAAAGCAAAGACAATGCTTTCAGGCAGCAATAAGACCTGGAAATAATGCCACTGAAGCAACTTATAAAGTAGCTTATATATACTCGGGGAAGAAAGGGAAGCCATTCAGTGATGTAGAAATTGTGAACGAATGCATTATCCATATGGTAGGATGCTTAGAACCTGATGCGTTTCAAAGTACAAATAATTGCCGCTTTCAGGGAGAACCATAACCCCCTCCTCTCAACGCCCCGTCCCCCCGCCTCGGCCCCCTTCCCCTGCTCCGGTCCGTGGAAAAAGTGTCTTCCATGAAACCTGTTCCTGGTGCCAAAAAGGTTGGGGACCGCTGCAATGGCAAGTCCAGAAACAGAAGAAGGTCCGCCGCCTTTCTCGGGTAAACTGCGACCTCTGGGATAAGAACACAGTTACAGAAACAGTCACCCCCAATGTCAGCCATTCTTTCTCACCCACAGTCTGTTTCACGTTCTCAGCGTGACGCACCCGAGTCTGTCACACAACGACCCACAATCAGGCGATGTGATTTAAAATACAGAAGCTCACTGCACTGACAGCATCCGTCGCCCCTTGGTGCGCAAGCGCAAAGGTGTGTAGCAAAGTCCCACACAAACCGCCACGCCCGAGCATTCGATCACTCACGAACGCAGCCTCACCGCTTTCTCACACGCAGCGGCTCGGCGTCACTCGCTCGCCTGGGGTCGCACACAGCCCGCCCCCTGCACCGCCCCCCTTCACCGTACCAGCACCTGCAGCGCAGGCGCGAAGTGGAGGCGGGTCGTGGGATCCTCTGGGAAATGTAGTTCGGCAAAGAAGGCCGTCGCGCAAAGCATTCTGGAGCTCGTGGTTCGCTGAGTCGCCGCTTAAGATCCCGCAGAGCTCGGAGTCCTGCTCGCCGTGGTCCTCGCCCCGCTCGACTTCGCGGAGGATTCTGGGAGGTGACGTCGCGGGGCCAGTGTGCAGAGCCCGCGGCGCTGGGAGGTGAGTTAGGCCGGGCCCGGGCGAGAGTGGGAGGTCAGGGCCGGTTTGGTGGTGGACCGGCCGGGACAAGGATGGGGACTCGGCGGGCGCCGCCAGGAGGGTTGCGTGTGTGACAGTGTGTCATTTTGTTACTGTGTATAATTAATTATGGGAACAGGCTGCAGGTGTGACAGAATGTGATCTTGTGTGTCACCGTGTGCGTGTGCGTGACTGTGACTGTCTCTAGGGAAAAAACTGTGAATATGTATTTTTGTATGTAACTGTCTCCCCAAGTGTAACTGTGTATGGGTTTGTGAGACACTGGGATGTGTGTGACATTGTGCGTGTGTGTGTCCGTGAATGTGTGTGTGATTATGTATGACCACCTGTGTCTGCAGATACAACTGTGTTTGAATGTGTGTGACAGCAAGTGTGATTGTGTGACCATGACCATCTGTATCTGCAGGTATGATGTAGTGTAAGTCATTGTGATATGATGTATGACCTTGTGTGGTTTGCCACCATGTGTGATTGTGTGACTGTCTCTGTTGGAGAGATTGTGTGTGACCATCTCTCCATCTTTGTGCCGTGTATATGTGTGGCATTAGGGGTGTAAGTGTGCAATCACGTATATGTTTGTGATTAGATGATAATTCGTATGTATGCGAGATCATGGGCTTGATTGTGTGGGACCTGTTCTGTGATCGTGAGGTACAGAAAGATTAAATTTACTTACCCAAGTTCACACAGTTCATAAGTGACAGAACCAGGACTCAAACCCAGGAAGTTTGGCTCTAGAGTTCTAGCTTTTTATTACTAAACTCCCTTGATCTGTCCACATGGGAGCCCTGGATTCCGACGGTGTTGGAGAGGACTGTCTCTGTTCTTGGGCTAGGAACCTTCAGAACATGGGAACTTAATCTGGGTCTCTTCCTTTACTCCCCTGTGAGTCACAAGACCTAAAGATACGGTAGTAAGGTCATCCTCACATTGGCTGCTTTGGAGGGAAGAAAGCCCAGTCTGAAAGCCCAGTCTTCTCTTAGATCGCTGAGTTTGAGATTTTAGCTTTGTCCTTGTCAGTACTCTTCCATGTCTGGTGCTGACACAGTCTGGATCCATGGATCTTTTTTTGACGTACCAAGTGAGCTAGGTTTTTGGTTTTGACTTTCTCAGTTAATAAAAAAAAAAATGTTCTCATTTCATTTCCAAATGTGTAGGTAGAATCTAAGCAGAAAAAAGGGTACTTTGCTATGCCAGGTGTTGGCTCATGCAATCTTGACAGTGAGGAAAGAAAGGGTCTGAGATATGGATTAACTTGCCTGAAGTCATGTAGCCAATGAGGAAGAGAGTGGAGAGTCAACCTGTGTCTGGAAGCTAAATAAATCCCAAGTTTTTCCATCACACCTTCTTTCAAAGATTGATGGCTCATTTTAAACTTAGAAACATATTACCCAAAACAAACAAACTGAAAAGAAATTTCTTTTATGCAGGTGCTTCTACTCCCAGATGCCAAGAAGACTACCTTGATTCTCCATTCAGATTGCAGAGGCTTTATAGACAATTTCAAGCTGTACTGCACTAAGGAAATAACTTTCCCAGAGACTGAGTGGACTAGTGCAGAGTGACCCAGAATTAGGGGGTCATGTATCCTGAATTCTAGGTCAAACACAACTTTCTCCATTTTCAGAATGCAGAAATGTTGGCTCTGAGAGGACAAGGAACTTAGGCTGCACAATTTATTATTTGTTTAGTGTTAAAATTTGGCAATGCTTCCCTCAGGCTACATTTTTGTCAGGTAATAAAGGTAACATCGGCCATCTCTAAAGATGCTTTTCTAAGGAATATATGGCATCAATTCCTCAGGTTTTGTTGAATATTTCCCATTCAGACATCTTGGCCTCTTGAAAGGGTTTTTGAATCACACTTCTTATGACTTTGATTTGGTTGTTTAAGCTTCTTGAATCTCCATTTCACTTATTAGTAAAATAATTACAATATCTACCTTTGTAGTTTTGTGAGGATTAAATGAGATAATGATATACACCTGCAGTCCCCAACCCTGGGCCATGGACCAGTACTGGTCTGTGGCATGTTAGGAACCAGGCCACACAGTAGGAGGTGAGCGGCAGGTGAGAGAGTGAAGCTTTGTCTGTGTTTGACGCTGCTCCCCATGGCTCACACCACCGCATAAGCTCTGCCTCAGTGGCAGCATTAGATTCTCATAGGAGCGCGGACCATACTAGGGATCTAGGTTACATGCTCTTTATGAGAAGCTACTGCCTGATGATCTAAGGTGGAACTGAGGTGGTGATGCCAGCGCTGGGGAGTAGCTGCAGATACAGATTATTGTTAGCAGAGAGGTTTGACTGCACAATAAATGTAATGCGCTTGAATCATCCTGAAACCATCTCCCCTTTTGACCCCCCACCCACCCATCCATGGAAAAATTGTCTTCCATGAAACCGGCCCCTGGTGCCAAAAAGGTTGGGGACTGCTGACATACACAATATGAGTAACATTGTATATTTATGTTATAGGAAACATAGTAAGATTTATTCACTTATCTAATATTTTTGAGCACCTACAATGGTTTTGGTATTGTTCTAGCACTAGGATACACCAGTGAACCAAACAAATCCTAGCTCCCTTGGATATTACAGTCTCATTTGGGAAGACAAACAATAAACAAACCAAAAAGTATATAACACATTCAGTGGTGATAATGCGAAGAAGAAAAATAAATGAGGATAAGGCAAAAGGGAGTGACTGGAAGAGGGGTTCTCTTTAGACGGAATTTTCAGGGAAGACCCTCTGGTGTAGTGACAACCGAACACAGATAGGAATAAAGAAAGGGAGCGAGCCATGCTGATACGTGGAAGAAGAGGCTTCCAGGCACAAGGAAAAGCAAAGGCAACAGCCTCGAAGGAGGCATGTACACAGTGTCTGAGGAACAGTAAAGAGACTCGTTGCCTGGAGTGGGGTGAGCAAGGGAGAGAAGGGTAGAAAATGAGGTCAAAAGGGGCAGGCAACTGCCTTGCTGGCCATGGGATAAACGTACATTTTGTTGTGTTTAGGTGATGTGTCCTCAATATAACTTAAGACTTCTGGGGTTAAGTTCAGCATTAGCCTTTTTCTCAGATCTTTGAAAACATGAGGCTGGCTCACATAAGGAGGTGGTGACCACCAAGGGGCAACAGTTCGTCTTTGTGGATCTTGGACCAACAACATAGGGCTGGGATGTCATTTTTTTCTTCCTTAACTCTCCCTTGTTGGGACTTTGTTCTTCTCCAAAAGAGAAAACTGAAGAAGGAAGGAGGAATGGCTGTTGGACTTTGTAAAACCATGTCTCAGGTAAGTTGATGTTTTCATAAATTTCACCTCATTTTTCAGGACTTTGGGACCAGAGGGAGAGTCACAAATAGTCCAGTGAGCACCCTCTCAATTTTTCTCTATCCACATTTTGTTCATGTAATGCTTCTACAAAACATTTAATATCTTTTTTTACTCAGTGTTATACTCAAATATGTGATGAACTGGAACTATCCTCTTTATCTTTAGATGGATCATGATTTGTTGAGTTGGAGATGAGTACAAGTGAAGTAAGGGCTAGAGTATATTATGTGCCCTATTAAATATGGAGGTTATAGATGGCCTCTCTGAGGAAGGGACATTTAAGCAAAGCAGACTTCAGTGAAAGTAGGAAATACGTTTTGTGGAGATCTGGGGAAGAGCTTTAAGAGTAGAAGGAATAGTAAGTACAAAGTTACTGTGTGGGGAGCATGTTTGGTGTGTTCCAGGAATGGCAATGAGTCAGCATCCCTGGAGGGAAAGGAGCTCTATGAGGTAGCTGGGGACCAAATTATGTCGGTCCCTGAAAGTCATGATCAGAGCTTTGAGTTCTGCTGTGTGAGGGAGAACCACTGGAGTGTTTCTGATGTGATTTGATGTATGCTTTAAAAGGAAAATAGCAGGGGAGTAAGGGTGGAAGCAGGGAAGCCAGTCAGGAGACGATTGCAGTAATCCAGGTGGGAGGTGACAGCAGCCTGGACCATGGTGGTGGCATTGGAACAGTGAGATTCTGGGTATATATTGGAGATGGAAAATACCGTGATGAGGGATTGGTTTCGGAGTATCAGAGGAAGAAAGAGGTCAAGGATGACTGCAAAGATTTTTGTCTGGGCAGCTACATACAGAGTCATGCTATTTACTGAGACGGAAAGACAGGTGCAGTGGGATGGGAATCAAGAATTGATTTCTGAATATTTGCATATTCAGACACATATTACATGTGGCTCACATATTTCTATTTGATATCACTGGTCTAGACAACTCTTTGGAAGAGTTTTATTATTAAGAGGAGTAGAGAAATGGGACAATAGCTAGAGTGAGATCATGAAAGGGAATGTATTTATTTGCAAAGGTGGAAGATACTGCATCAGTTTGTGCTGATTGGAATGATACAGTAAAGTAAGAAGAGTTGGTAGTACGAGAGAGAGGTGACAATGTCCTTGTGCGGACAAGTGGAGGGATTAGTCTTAGATAGGAGCCTTGTGTTTTATCTGTAGTAACTGAGGGAAGACAACATACACAGGTATGCGTGTAGATAGGGGTTGGTAAGTACATATGGTGGCAGGAAGATGAGGAAGTTCAAAGTGAGAACAAGGGAGGAGTTGGTGGTTTTAGAGAGAGACAGAGGTACGAAATTGTTTTCAGGAGAGTGGAAGAGTGAATTTATTACAGAAATGTAGTAGAGTTGTCTTACAGTGCTTCTGAAGGAACTCTGGTCACATGCTAGAAATACTTTGGGTCAACAAGTTAATCAATCAATCAGAGTTCCAACAAGAAACTCAAGAAGGGATTATTTACAAGATATTATTAGGATATAGAAAAACTACAAAGGATAGTGTTGTCCCCGGGGGCTCATAACAACAGAGCTCCCTTACTAGCCCTAGACCTGAATCCAGAGACAGAGAGAGCTGTATGGAGAAGGGGCCCTGGACAGCCGACAGCTGCTATCAGCTTTGATTGAAGAACAGAGACCACCCAGCGTGGTGCTTCAGGAGGGAGCCAGGGGAATAATTTTGCCTTACCTACCTCCCTTTCATCTCTTGCATGTGGCTGAACCCACCTGAAAATGGGGTGAGACAAGGGAATTTGTTGATGCAGTCAATACAGGTCAGCCTCCCAGGACTCAGAGAAGACCAGAGGGGCACATGGAAGTTACGCAACACTACGTAGTTGTGTAATTTTTTCCTCCAGACATATGAATATGGAAATATTCGTCCATATTTCTACTATGTAGAAGAACCATATTTGATATTTCATTATTTTTGATAAAGAATGAGAACACAGTCTACAAACTGGAACCCTATTATTTTTTAAGCATTGAATACTCTTCACATGGATACATTACAGGAAACTTCACCATTTATTCACTGAGTGGCAAATATTTACTGAGTGTTTACAATGTGGTAAGTTTTATAATAAACACTGGATATACATCAGTTTGTAAAACAGGCATCCTTCCCTTCATGCAGTGGTATAGCCACCCTACACTATTTTTGGACATGTAAGTTTTTTCCAGACTTTTTGTATAACCTGCCATTGAAAATCCTATCTAAATCTCTTCACATATACATCATTATTGCTTCAGGATACATTCCTGGAAGTTTCGCCTTATATACCTAGAGTCTAAATTTCAGACCATACCCTTTTGTTAAAGCCCAATTCAAGGCCTTCCTTCATTACTGTGTCCCGCCTGATATCCCAATTTGGGGAACATAAAGGAATTCTCTGTATAAGAAATTCTTTTTATTTAGTATATATGACATACAATTTAGCCCTTGTTCATATGCTGTTTCTTGTTATAATTTTTTTCTTAATATATGTCTTTCACAAAAATGTAAAATTTTCAAGAGATGAGTCTGTTTGTAATATTTTTCTTTCTCTCAAAGTATTTGACAAACCTGAGCATGTAATTGTTCTCCAACAATTATTTTCCTTTGGATTACTGAGAGCTTTAAACTCTGGCAGAACTCATCTCTTTTGCTAGGACCATGTGGGTATCTGGGCACTTGTCAAACAATTTTTTTTTTTTTTAATTTCAGGGGTTGGTGACCTTCAGAGATGTGGTTCTAAACTTTTCCCAAGAAGAGTGGGAAAGGCTGGACCCATCTCAGAAGGATTTATACAGAGATGTCATGTTGGAGAACTACAGGAATTTGGTATGGCTTGGTAAGGATGTTTCTCCCCCATAATTAAAAATCTTCCCTCTGGGGAGTTTTTGCTTCCTCCATTGGGACTAGGGGGCATCTTGGAAGTGCTTAGTTGAATTTCTACTTCCTGTTCCCAGGAAATGTTTTGAAGTAGTTTCACAGAGTTGGAAATGAATAGTTACTTTGCTGTAGAATGATGGTTTGGAACATCAACATCAGCATGACCTGGGACTTTGTTAAAATGCAAATTGTAGGGCCCTATTTTAGACCTACAAAACCAGAAACTCTGGGAATGAGCCTAGTAGTCTGGGTTTTAGTAAGCCCTCCAAATGATCCTGATGCCTACTAAAGTTTCTGAGCCACTGTATTTTCTCATTCAGTAGCTCTGGGTTGGGCCTAAGAATTTGCATTTCTAATTAGTTCCTAGATGGTGGCTGCAGCTGCTATAGCACTTTGAGAACCACTGCTATGGAAGAAGCTTCATCTTACTCATCATCCACACAAGCATCCTTCCATTCTCTGGCCCTTCCTCTAATGTCCTTTCTTGCCTGATGACCAAGAGATTGGGTCTGCATCCTGGAACAGCTATAGCATGTTGATTTGTCTGTCTGTCTCCTGCTCTCATTTTTCTTCCCCTGGAAACAGGACTCTCCATTTCTAAGCCCAACGTGATCTCCTTACTGGAGCAAGGAAAGGATCCTTGGATGGTGGAGACAGAGATGTCACACAGTCAAATCACAGGTGAGCGACAGGTAACCAGGCAGGGAGGGCTGTTGTAAGGTACCTGCCCAATTAGTTGTGAGGAAGCTGCCCTGGGCTTCAGGTGGGAACTGAAATCTAGCATGCGCTTCCCTAGAAACCTCACCTACACCTTGGGTTACTTTCTAGTCTTCTACCTGTACCCTGAATCTCAATCCTTCCCAGCTCTTCTTTTCCCTTTATGGTCAGAATTGTATACATTACTAGATTTTTTTTTAGAGTTTCATTTTTATCAAAATTATTATCAAGGCTATGCATGCACATTGTTTAAAGAGTCAAGTAGTTTCACAAGGCCTTTGCCCTTAAAAAGGGATTCTCTTGCCCTGCTCCCCAGTTTCCCTCTCCCTAGAGGGGTTTACTTTCTTTTCTTTTGTAGTTTCTTTTGGTGTTCCCTTCATGTCTCTAAAAACATGTTTATGTTGCTACTTCTTGATTGTTTTTGCAGGTTTAGTCCTTATTCAATATCTTCTTACTAAGAAAATAAGGATTTAGAGCTTTCTTATCCTGCATCCAACACGTGTGCAGACATACCAATACACACATTTCCCATTCCCTGTTTTATCAATATCTTAATTTTGATTAATCACTTTGCAGTGTTTACATTATTATGGCTATTTAGTGCTAGTCATAGTCATGCTGTGCATATACCAAGATTACTTTTTTGGTACAACTAATAATGATGTACATTATTAGTTACTTATTAATAATAAGTACAATTAGTTGTACATAAGTTTGTTACAACTTAATAATGATTCGGGGGTTTTGTCTATCTATTTGTTTTTTTGCTTAGTTTTCTATATACATATTTCTAATTGAATTCCCAACTCCCCATCAATTGTCTAAATCTTTCAAGGCACTCAGACACATTAGGTAATCTATTGCTTTCATCTTGGAGAAATTTTTCCTGGAATCTTCAGATATGCCTCACTCTGGACAAATGGCTCATTACATCTCTTGCACTCAATTTGGGTTTATCTGATATTTTCTCATGATTAGATTGAGGTATTGCATTTTTTAAAAGAATGCCACAGAAATAATGTATCCTTCTCAGTGCCTCATACTAAAGGATTCATAGTATTGACATGTCTTATTATCAGTGATGTTAAATTTGCTCACTTGATGAAGCTCGTGTATGCTTGGTTTCTCTAAAGTTTCTATTTTTTTATTTGTAATTAATAAAATATCTTGGGGAAGGTACTTTCAGAGTGTTCAGTCTCTTCTGAAATTTTGCCCAGTAATTTTAGCATCCATTGGTGGATCTTCTCTGCAACATTTATTACTGTGGTATTGACTTAATGTTGATTTTTCCATTTATTTTTTCTTTACATATATTAATTGGAATTGTTCTGTAGGAAAGAGCTTTTCCTTCTCCCTCATTTACTTATATATTCAATTATATTTATAGACTTACAGATTTTTATTTTTTTCTATGCGGTAAACCCAATTTACCTTATAGAATTTAATGACTTCATAGAATTTAAATGGATTTATCTTTATATTTATGGATCTTAGTTTTTCCTATGAAGTAAATCCAGTGGATCATTATTTTGTTGTACAAATTGCTCCAGCTTTGGCCACTGGGATCTCTTTCACATTGGTTCCTTTGACCTTTTGATATTCCCCCAATCCATTTTTTAAGCACTTCCTTCCCTCTGGCACCACAAGGTATTCCAGGTTCATCTTGCTTTCCTTGTCCCAGCCTTGAATCAGCCACTTCTCCAAGGAGCCTTGGTTGCTTTTATTGGGAAATGGTGTTTAGAAACCAAGGTCTGGGTGCTAGGGGTGCTCCAGGCTACTGGGTTATCATTGCATCTAGGCCCTCACAGCACACACAGCTAGGAAATATATGTATGTACACACACACACCTATATTTATTTCTGCCTCTATCTTTTTATATATTAAAACTATTCGTTTATATTAATAACTTGATTCTAGTCTTGCTTCAGGGTTTATTGTAGCCTTCCTCCTTTACTTATTTATAATTTTTTCTCATAATGAGAAGCAATATTATTTGCTCAATTTTAGTATACACATAGTTTCAGAATTTCTTTTTTTCTTTCTTTTTTTCTCTTTGGAGAGAGGGTCTCATTCTGCAGCCTAGGCTGGAGTGTAGTGGTACAATCATAGATCACTGTAACTACTCACTATAACCTTGCATTCCTGGTTCCAAATGATCCTCCTGCCTCAGCCTCCTAAGTACTGGAACTTTAGGCATGCACCACCATGCCTGGCTAATTTTTAAAAAAGATTTTTTTTTAAGAGACATGGTCTTGTTACATTGCCCAGGCTGGTCTCGAACTCCTGGCCTCCAGTGATCCTCCTGTCTTGGCCTCCCAAAGTTCTGGGATTACAGGTGTGAGCCACCAGGCCTGGCCTAGTTTCAGAATTTCTAACCTATTCTTCTGTGAGAAACAAATTTACTAAATAGATTCAGGTATTTGTGTATAGTTCTTTTTGTCTTTAGTATTATAGTAGCCAGTTAAAATACTGTTTTCCAAACTTACTCAGGTTAGTTATTTCAGGATTACTTGTTAGTTTGTATTCCATTCTGGGTTTCTACCACATCCTGCCTGGTTGGCTTTGATGGTTTATTTTAGGGTGTATCTGAAACATACTATGCTTCTAAGAATCAGAGTTATATAAAATATATCCTTAGAAAAGTGTTGCACCCTCCTTATTCCTACTAGCCTACTCCTTTTTTTTTTTAGGCAGAGTCAGCCGTGGTGCCAGCCCAGTTCACAGCAACCTCAAACCCATGGGTTCAAGCAATCCTCCTGCCTTAGCCTCCAGAATAGCTGGGACTACAGGCGTGCACCACTGCACCTGCCTAATTTTTCTATTATTTTGAGCATCATTAGTGGAAACAGTTATTATGAGAAGATTAATCTGGCAGCATTCATTCATTCAATAACACATTGACATTGTCCTAGGCACTGGATGCCACAGTGGTAGAGAAAGGAGTGAACATCAAGCCCTGCTATGGGGCTTTCAGTCTTATGAATACCAGTGTAGGGTGGACTGGGGTCTTTAAAGACTAGAGGCAGAGAAACTGTGGTTATCTAATCAACCATCCTCAATTCCTTATCTTCTTGGCATTTAGCTTTGTCTGCCTCTTGATTCCCTGCCTTTTATCTGTTTCCCCTATTAGCACTTCCCCATCACCAAGACATATACTTTCCCCTACTAGCTCTCTTCATTCTTTGTTTCCTTCATCTTTTGTTCATATTGCATGGCTATATTTTGGAGATATTAGAACCATGTGCTTTCTCCTCTCCTTCCCCCCAGTTAAAATTTTCAGTTTCTTTTATAACAATTTTCTTTCTCCTCACAAAGGAAAAAAAGAGACATTTTCTTTCTTTCTTTTTTTTTTTTTTGAGACAGAGTCTCACTGTGTACCCCGGGCTAGAGTGCCGTGGCGTCATCCTAGCTCACAGCAACCTCAAACTCCTGGGCTCAAGCAATCCTCCTGCCTCAGCCTCCTGAGTAGCTGGGACTACAGGCATGCGCCACCATGCCCGGCTAATTTTTTCTATATAATTTTAGTTGTCCAGTTAATTTCTTTCTATTTTTAGTAGAGACGGGGTCTCGCTCTTGCTCAGGCTGGTTTCGAACTCCTGAGCTCAAACAATCCTCCCACCTCGGCCTCCTAGAGAGCTAGGATTACAGGCGTGAGCCACATTTTCTTTCTTGATATTTTTCAGACTGGGAATCTTGGTGTGAAATCAAGGAATTATCTCCAACATGGTACATTGATGAAGAAGAAATATCCCAGGGGATGGTAATGGAAAGAATAACAAGTCATGGACTTGAATGCTCTAGTTTCAGAGAAGCCTGGAAATACGAGGATGAATTTGAGCGGCATCAGGGAAATCAAGAGAGGCATTTCAGGCAAGTAACAAGTGTTAAGGAAATCTCTATTGGGAAAAGAGACAATGAATATGATAATTCTGGGAGAAGTATCCCCCTGAAGTCAGTACTTTTAACACAACAGAAAGGTCCCACCATAGAAAAAGTATATAAATTTGATATTTATGATAAACTTTTTTCCCAAAATTCAGTCATAATTGAATATAAAAGACTCCATACTGAGAAGGAGTCTTTGATAGATAATGAATGTGATGAATTCAACCAGAGTACATACTTTAGTAAAGATACAGGAGTTCCTTCTGGTGAAAAGCCTTATGAAAGTAATGATTTTTCAAATCTCTTAAGTTTCCACTCATTACTTACTCAACATCAGACCACTCATTTTGGAAAATTACCTCATGGATATGATGAATGTGGTAATGCGTTTAGCTGTTACTCATTCTTTACTCAACCTCAGAGAATTCACAGTGGAGAGAAACCACATGCATGCAATGACTGTGGGAAAGCCTTTAGCCATGACTTCTTTCTTAGCGAACATCAGCGAACTCATGTTGGAGAGAAACCATATGAATGTAAGGAATGTAACAAAGCCTTCAGGCAGAGTGCCCACCTTGCTCAACATCAGAGGATCCACACTGGAGAGAAACCGTTTGCATGCAATGAATGTGGGAAGGCCTTCAGCCGTTATGCCTTTCTTGTTGAACATCAGAGAATTCACACAGGGGAGAAACCATATGAATGTAAGGAATGTAACAAAGCCTTCAGACAGAGTGCACATCTTAATCAACATCAGAGGATTCACACTGGAGAGAAACCCTACGAATGTAATCAATGTGGAAAAGCCTTCAGCAGACGCATAGCCCTTACTCTCCATCAAAGAATTCACACGGGAGAGAAACCCTTCAAATGTAGTGAATGTGGGAAGACCTTTGGCTATCGCTCACACCTGAATCAACATCAGAGAATCCATACCGGAGAAAAGCCCTATGAGTGCATCAAATGTGGAAAGTTTTTTAGGACTGACTCACAACTTAATCGACACCATAGAATTCATACTGGAGAGAGACCATTTGAATGCAGTAAATGTGGGAAAGCCTTTAGTGATGCTTTAGTACTAATTCACCATAAGAGAAGTCATGCAGGAGAGAAACCCTTTGAATGTAACAAATGTGGGAAAGCCTTCAGTTGTGGCTCATACCTGAATCAACATCAGAGAATCCATACTGGAGAGAAACCCTATGAATGTAATGAATGTGGGAAGGCTTTCCATCAGATCTTGTCCCTTAGGCTACACCAGAGAATTCATGCTGGAGAAAAACCTTATAAATGTAATGAATGTGGGAATAATTTTAGCTGTGCCGCAGCCCTTAGACGACATCAGAGAATTCATAATAGAGAAACCCTGTGATTACAACAAGTACAGGAAAGAAGACATTTAGTCACTGAGACCTTAATGAATCTCAGTGAGTTATTTTTGGTTAGTAATTCTATGAATGTAATATGGAAAAGCCTTTAGTTCATGAGCATCCATTATTTGAAATATCCTGAGTAGTAGACATCTGTTACTTTATCATCTGTTCTATACCTGACTTACCCCAACTTCAATGCACATGATTCTGATAAAACTGTTAATCAGGGACAGCAATGGATTGGTCACAGGTTGGCCAATTATTTTCCCCAATCTAGTGATTAAGAAAGGATTGGCAAATGGCCCTATCTGGACCAATCGAGAGCCCTTTGGTGGTGTTACTATGGGTAGTAAGAGATAAGATCTTTTTTTCTTTTCTGGAATTGTATATTTCAAGGATTTAGTAAGATTAAAAACTAACCAGTAGCCTTTGTGACACCCCATGAGGAAAGCCTTCCCAAAGAGAAATCTAACACAGAGGAAAATGGAGATGAGAGACAGAAATCTGATGACATTGTTTGATCTCCTGGATCCAGTCATGCCTGATGTCTACACCATCCTTTACTTATTTTTGTGATCCAATAAATTTCCTTTTTTGTTGCTTAAGTTACTTTGAGTTAGATTTATGTTTGCTATACATGTGAGAAAGCCTTACTCTTTTATGTGGCATAATTATTTATCCCAAAGAAAAATCTTATGATATAACAAGTATATGAAAGTTGAATGTACATGCTTCATAAAACTGAGATAATTGTTACATTTTATTTGGTGATACAATTAATTTAGTGTTTATTAGTCTGCTCCACAATAAGGATGAATATTTACAAATTCACCTCGTTAAGTTCCTTAACAGGCTTTCCCTTAAGGAGTTAAAAATCATTTGTGGCCGGTGACTCACCATAGGCCTTTGAAGAGAGAATGAATAAAAAGCTAAGAGAATAACAGATTCATCAGTTTAAAACAGCCGTGCTTTCAACAGCTGGGACCACTGCGGCTCCCCCACCTGCACCGACCCAATCCTTAGTCCCTTCTTCTCCGGGGAAGCAGAAGCAGCCAGAGGGTTCTGATCTGCTACCAGGGCCCAGGGCCCGGCCGCGAGGAACACAGTAAGTAAAGCATGTACCTCCCAGCCCCCACCAAGGAAGAGCAAAGTGGAGATGAAAGGAAACACCGCATATATGCCAAGGCCAAGGCCAGGGCCTGCCCTCTCTTGAGCCTCATCTCATCCAGTGGGAATCATGCAGCCATCTGAAGGGGCATTGGGACCGAGGGTTCCCTTGCGGGCACAAGGCATGAACAGCCAGATCTGCCAGAGAATCCGGCGTGCCTACCCGGGAAGCAAAATGTGTAGAGAAGGGAACCCTCACGAGAGGGATAACCCAAGAATGTTGTCCTGGATGAACTGGGAGAAGCATTGTGATGATAAGATGGACCCAGAAGGAGAAAAGTCTAGTCTGTTTTCCTGATAGGAAAACAGAAGAGGGAGGACCTAGGAGAGCTGGGAGCCCACGCAGGAGAAATCACTCCCCACTGCTACGAGAACGTGGATGAGGGAAGGAGAGCAAGACAGGCGAGGTAGCCCCAAAGGCCACGCTTTGAAGGAAATACTCCGTCCCTACCCTGTGCTCTGCTTCTCAATCCTTGGGCCACGGGGAGAGTAGGTGTGACCACTAGAGGAAAAGGGGGATGGAGAGAGCCTCACCTTCCTTGACGTCCATCGGCCCCTGATCTGCACGCCAAGAATGGGTTCCTTCAGAGCTTTCTGTCCTCAACTGTGATGCGGTCTTCTTAGGTTGACAAAAGCGGCCCCTCCCGGTTGGGAGGTTACTCCTACGCCTGCCGGTCCCAGTCGGCCTCCCCAGCTCACCCAGGCCTTCTGGCAGGAAGCCCAAGGAGAAGGGATTTCCCTAGGCCGCACAGCCCAGGCGGGAACAGGGAAAGGGGCTCAGCAGTGGGAAAGCCAACTTGAAACGAGCCCCCCGCCCCCCGACTGCCACGTAGTGCCCAAGAGACATTCCTCCCGCCACTCGCCGCCCGCCAACAACAGACGAACACACACACACACCCCGCCGAAACGCTCCCCCAGAATCACTCCCACGCACACAGGCGGCTCCCGAGGCTGCGGTGTTCTGCCCCCTGCCAGGAAGCCCCCCTGGGAACAGACCAGCCCAGGGGCACACGGGCCGTCCAGCCCTCCAGGGCACAGGGGCCACAACGTCGGGGGGACTCAAACGTACACACACCCACGAGGCAGCGATGGAGCCTGCGCTGAGTCCCGGCGCCTCCCGACGAGGTTTCTCGGGCCCGCTCGACCCTCCGCGGCTCCTGGGCTCCTGGGCCCATGGCCCCGAACCGCTCGAAAGGGCAGGCCAAAGCCCGGCACCGAGGCGTGGCCACAGAGGTCTCTGGCTCCCCACCGCCTAAGGGACGCGGTCGCTGGGCAACCGTGGCGGGTATTGTGACGGCCGGCGCCTGGCCCGTGACAGGCGCATGCGCAGTTGCAAGGCAGGCGGGGAATCCCCGGAAGTGAGGCTTTGGCGGCCACAGGCCTTGTGCCGCCCAGAGCCGTGAGGACTTCGGGCTGGGGGTGTGTGTGTGTGCAGCGGAGGGAGCTTGAGATGCGGGTGTCCGGGGCGTGTCTGGGAGGCACGAGACGGCTGCGGCGGGGACCGAGGGCCAGACCCTAGCCATCCTGCTCTCAGGACCCCTTGGAGCCGAGGTCTGGGTCGGCGCCCGGTGGAGGCCCAGCTTCAGGGTGAGGTGAGAGCAGTGGCCTTCCCCTTTGGCTCCGATTTCGGGTGTGGGCAGGTATGGGCTCACATGGTGGTGGGGATGAAATATGGGGAGGGGACCTGGGGTGGTTGGGGCACCTGAGGTTACCACAGGCCCCAAGGGCAGGGGTCAGCTGACAATTCACTGATCTTTGTGTCCTCTGCCTCTCTGAGACCTGGGCCTACCAGGTATCGCCCTGTTCTCCAATGCCAGGGGCCCTTGCTTGTCCCCACCGCTGCTCAGCAGAGGTGGAAACACTGATCTAGGCAAGCGCAAGGGGCTGCCAAGGTGACCACAGGTAGGCCAGCGGGGTAAATGGCATCCGGAGGGCAAGTGCAGCGAAGCACGTGTTTCAGACGCAGGTCTGGGCTATTCCCAGACTGACGGTGACCACGGGTCTGCTTCCAACGGGCACTGAAGGCCCCAAGAACGTCAAGGAGAAGCCAAGAATACGAGCGACCACACAAGGCCTGGGCTGGAGTCCCACGCGAGAT
Source organism: Indri indri (assembly GCA_004363605.1). Lineage (NCBI taxonomy): Eukaryota > Metazoa > Chordata > Mammalia > Primates > Indriidae > Indri > Indri indri. Next base: position 76,869 of record RJWJ010001989.1, read on the forward strand.
CGGGGAATCTTGCCTGAAGGCAAAAGAGCTCTCCGAGAAGAGGAAACAGCCCCACCTGGGACCACTAGGGCTGCCCCACCCGTACCCACCCTGTCCCTAGTCCCTTCTTCCCCAGGGAAGCATAAGTTGCCAAAGGGTTCTGCGCTGCTACCCGGGCCCCACAGCCTTGCCCCCAGGAACACAGTAAGTAAGTAGAGCGCATACTCCCCAGCCCCCTCAAGGAAGAGCAAAGTGGCGATGAAAGGAAACCACATTTATTCCAAGGCTAAGTCCCGCCCCACTTTGGGCTGTATCTCATCCAGTGGGAATCATGCTGCCATCTGAAGGGGCATTGGGACCGAGGGTTCCCCTGAGGACACAAGGCATGGACAGCCGGATCTGCCTGAGAATCCAGCGTGCCTACTCAGGAAGCAAAAAGTGTAGAGAAAGGAACCCTCCTGAAAGGCCTAACTCCACATTCGTTCCTAGGCACCAGTGCCACCTGGTTGCTGGGGAAATCTGTTCTCCCCTTCAGAGTGCATTGTGCCTGCTTCTCTGCTGAGGGAAGAGCAGACACCCACAGCTCAGTAGTGAGGAACCTCAAATTAAGGAGGTCACATGCTCTCGTCTCCTTTTTCCCCAGCTGCACCCCAGAGTCCTGCACTCTCCTCTCCCCTAGGGGCAGCCTGCCCTCAGTGTTAGAACTTTGGGAATCCTGAAGTTCCTCTGAAACCTGCTGGCCCCCTCTGGCAGGTGTCGTCTGAGTGGGTGCTGGGGAATCTTTGCTGGGGATCCAGTGATATGGAGACACAAGGGCTCAGATTCCCTGGCAGGGTAATGGGAGGTTGGCACAGGTGCCCTGGGGGAGGGTCATTTCATAGCATTAGGGTGGCCATACCCCCACTGATGGCATTCCTACCATGCCCAGGCTAGCACAAAGGGTGGGGCCCATCCATGCCTATTACTTCAAAGAGTGGCAGTGTTTCCACAGCTACCCTGCCCAGGGAATCTCAGCCCTTGTGTCTTTGAAGAATCAAAGAAAAACTTTGATTCTTCTTGCTCAGAACTAGCGACCAATGTCTCTAGTCACCCATCTTGAAAAAAACCAGCTTAATTATTTTAAAAGGCTCTATGTTCAATATTTATATAGTGATGAGAACATATTGCATATTGTTTACAATGTCAGTTTTAACTTTGTTCAGCTATTCTTTTAAAGAAAATTTAAGTTATTCCCAATGATGACATTGAGAATCCAAACCATCTATCCTTAGATACTGAGAACTAAGACCATCTACACCTTGACAAAACTTACTGGCTACGTTGACATTAGATTATTATTCCATTATCTTCTTTAGCATCACATTATTATTCCAGGAGACTTTTGCACAGGAAGATAAAACCTAAAAATAGTTTTACTGTGCATTACAATAAATTTTAAAAGACCCATCAACTTTTCAGAATTATCTACAATTTACATCCCAGATCTCATGTATCAAAAGTCCTTGTTTGATGTTTTCACTCATCCTAAACTGTTAAACTATGATCCTCAAATAATCCTAACCGAGTCCACAGATTGAAAGACCTTCTTTAGACCAGACTTCAAAATGATAAATACAGCCTTGTCCTTTACAATGGCTTTATTACAATTATAGGGGAATTACAAATTTTTTTAAATTTATGGCCTTTTTTATAAGAATCTTTTCGTTCCTAAATTCAGATCGTGACAAATATTTTATTTTCTTTCAGTGGCTTACTAATTTTAATATGCTAATTTATAAGTGTATTTTCATAACTGATTCTGGACCTACCATTTTGGGTTCTCCTAGCAGGTTTTAACATCAGGATTATGACGAATTCATAAAAATAGATAATTTGCTATCTCAGCCTATGTCCTGAAAGAGTTCATAGATTTCACCTCCTTTGGTATCTTTTTTTAGTGTAGCAATTTGACACAAAACATTTTTTGAAGATTTTTGCTATAATTTTTTTAAGTTCCTTTTAGAGGAAAGTCTATTAAGATTATACACCTCCAGTTAATTCTGATGTCAATTCAATTTCTTTATAATCAGGCTTTATCTAGACTTTCCGATATATTGTTAAAATGAGTATAATACCAATTTTTAAGTTTTTAAATTGAGATAAAACTGACAAACTATAATAGTCACCCCTTTAAAGTATTATACAGTTCAGTGGTTTTTAGTATATTCACAAAGTTGTGAAATCTATAGCACTAATTCCACAATATTTTCATCACCCAAAAAAGATAGTTCTTTTAAGTTTAAATATAGTCATTTCAATTTCTCATTTACAATGCTGTTCATTTGTCATTCCTATTTCACCTCCAGAATCACTGAAGTTTCCTTTTTTTCCTTCCATCATATAAGCAAATTTTCTATTTTAGATCCAGTTTTTTTCTTCCACTTATTTCTGCCTTTTTAATAATACCATACTCTTCCCATAATTCATTTTTGCTTGTTTTAGCTCCTTGAGTTCTATATTGATTTTATTTATATTCTTTCTAGTATTTCAATATATGCATGCATATTGGGTTATAAACTTTCAATACAACTTTTACTGCCACTCACAGGTTTTTCAGTTGTGTTCTCATTTTCATTCACATTTAAATAATGTGTTTATTAGGGATTTATTTCCTTAACCTGTGTTAAGAGGGGACACTGAATTGATATTCAGATATTTGATTGCTATCCTATTGTAACTATTTCTTCTAGTCAAAGAATGTGACTTGTGTGCTTTCTGCTTTTGGGGGCAACAAATTGTTAGGAAAAATATTAATTCTTCCTTTTTTTGACAATTGTACTTTCAACTACAAATCATTATATCCACAGAGTTTTAGACTGAAGTTCTTTGTGCACCATAAAAGATGAAGTCTGAACAAAGACTACCCACACATACTTTTCTTCCTTTTTAAATTCTATCCTGAATAATAATGAACGATGAGAAAAGGCTTTCCTATACTCATTATAAATATTTCTACTTATCCATTATGAATTATGTATTTGACAAAAACAACATGGTTAAAATCCGTTCCACAAATGCTAATGAAGATACCTATGATAACGATTAGATTAATGATAGTATTGGAAAACTTTTACCAAATGTGTGAGAATAGTTCTAAGTACTTTACATTTATTAATTCATTAACTTCTCACAGCAAAACAATACATACAGCGTAATTATAGATAGGTATACTTAAGAAGTAAAACACCAATAACATATATAAGAAAACATTTTTTAAAATATCTGGATGGATAAGCAACACTTTCCTAACAGTGATTACCTTTCAAGTAGTGCATTGGGATTAGGATTATGAAAAGGAACAAAACAGTTTACAAGGAGAACATGTTGATAATTTCAGCAATGAAAAATAAATATTTTAGAAGAAAAAATAAGCATCCAAAGGTAAATTTGAGGTCATATTAATGAGGACATCTTTTATCACTGCAAAAACTAGGAAGCAACTATAACATCAATAGTAATTTTTAAAAGTCATTAAATATGTAATTAAAAATAATAAAAACCTATGTTTACTGAAATGGCAATCATGATTTTTTTTGGCATGATAAAAGCAGGTGAAGGTACAGCATGCATACCATAATTACACTTTCTTATGGATTTGCTGTACCAAACTGAAAGTAGTCATCTATAAGTATGATTACAATGAATTTTGACTTTTAAAAGTCACACAATTCAGTGTGATACTGGCATAAGCACAAATACAGAGATCAGAAAAGATAGCTCTAAAAACATAAGCAATTATAAATAAGAATATAAGGTATCACCAAGAAAGTAGAACCAAACAATGGAGAAAGACAGAATTACCTAACAACTGCCACTGGCACACATTCTCTCTCCCATTGGGAGGAGAGAATGTCAATTTAGACTCTGAATTTATAATTTAAAGTGAAGTACATTTGGATTCAAAACTTAAATATAAAATATAACTTAAAGTGAAGTACATTTGGATTCAAAACTTATAAGTGACTTTTTCACTATTAAACATGAATTTTTATTTAAAATATTAGGAAAGTGACAAGAGCTTTAATTTTTATTATTCATTATTATGAATTCCCTGATGACGAATGAGATCTGAGCCACTACTAAATGCCTTCCCACATTCCTTACAGTTATAGGGCTTCTCCCCACTGTGAATTCTCAGATGTCGAGTGAGGTTAGAACATTTATTAAAGGCCTTTCCACATTCACTACATTCATATGGTTTTTCATCTGTATGAATTCTCTGATGTTGAAAAAGTTGTGAGTTCTGAGTAAAGGCCTTCCCACATTCAAGACATTCAAAGGGTTTCTCACCAGCATGAATTCTCTGATGTTGACGAAGTTGTGAGCTCTGAGTAAAGGCTTTCCCACATTCCTTACAATCATAGGGTTTTTCACCAGTGTGAATTCTCTGATGATTAGTAAGTGCTGAGCCACTACTAAAGGCTTTGCCACATTCTTTGCACTCATAAGGTTTCTCACCAGTATGAATTCTCTGATGCTGAACAAGCTTTGAACTCTGAGTAAAGGCTTTGCCACATTCCTTACATTCATAGGGTTTCTCACCTGTGTGAATTCGCACGTGTTGAAAAAGTTGTGAACTCTTTGTGAAGGCTTTGCCACATACTTTACATTCATAGGGTTTCTCACCAGTGTGAATTCGCTGATGGTCAATAAGATTTGAGCAATAACTAAAGGCCTTCCCACATTCCTTACATTCATAGGGTTTCTTACCAGTATGGATTCTTTGATGTTGAGAAAGGTATGAGCTACAACTGAAGGCCTTTCCACATTCTTTACATTCAAAGGGTTTTTCACCAGTATGAATTTTCAGATGTCGAGTAACATGTGAACCACAGCTAAAGAATTTCCCACATTCCTTACATTCATAAGATTTTTCACCAATATGAATTCTCTGATGTTGAATAAAGTGTGAATTCTGACTAAAGGCCTTTCCACATTTCTTACATTCGTAGGGTTTCTGTTCATTATTAATTATTTGATGCAGAGTAAGGAATGTCTGTTGAATGAATGTGGGCATGTATTCATGAGTGAATATTTCTTGACTGAAATGCTCATTTTGATATCCCAGTTGTCTTGCAAAGTGGCTTCTATAATCCAAAACATCTCTAAAACTGGAGTACTCCAGGCCATGCTTTGTAAGTCCCATCATCTCCCTCTGGCATGATTCTATTTCATAAACTTCCTTCTTTAGAGATAATAACTTGGTTTCACACATTGATTCCAGATCTGAAAGAAAATAAAATGGTAAATTTTTCTTTTCTATTTGTGAAAAGTTAAACTTTTATAATAGAAATAGAAAATTAAAGTGAAAATTATATCTTGTAGGTAAATGACATCCAGTTCACAAGGATATTTGTTTGATCTGAAAAAAAAAATGGATAAGAAATGCACAGAAACTAACGAAATATTGTCCAACTAAGAACTTCTAAACAGAAAAAATTTTAAAAAAAAAGAAGAGAAACTAATGAAATATAATGCAGAAAGCAGAGGAAGAAGACTATAGAAATAAGTTACTACAATTATTCTCAAATATTGATGTGGATCAGAATCATCTGGAAAAGTTGGTAAGTATACAATGCTTGGGCTATTTTCCATATTAAAACATGAGTAATCATACACACACGTGTGTGTGTGTATAAGAGAAAATGTATCATACTATATGTAGAACAAAAAGTGGATAATTTTCTGGCCTCCATAAAAGTCTCCTGAGAGAAATAAATGCGTACGGGTAAGATTCTTCAACCAGGTGGTATAATAAAGAATAAATTTAGTTTTTGTCCCTGGTTCCTGACACAGGCTTCAAAAACCCTTGGAATGTTCTTAGTGATAGCAGTATCTTTGTTATGCTAATAAGGTAACTCACGGTGGGCTTTTAAAAACCTTCAGGATAGGGGCTGGTCCCCAGAAAGACCAAGTATGTGATTGCAGGGTTGGGTCTTTCAGCTGCCTGACCTCTGGGAAGGGAGAGGCTGGAGACTGAGTGGCCAATGACTTAATCAATCATGTCTATCTAATGGAACCCCAATAAAAATTCTGGAAACTAAGGCTAAGTGGAGCTTTCTGGTTGGTGAACGCATTGATGTGCTGGGAGGGTGACACACTCTGACTCCACAGGGAGAGGGCATGCAACCTCTGCCTAGAAATCTTCCAGATCTTGCCCTAATAGGGATCCTTTATAATAAGACTGCAGTCTTAAATACAGAGCTTTCCTGAGTTCTATGAGTTGAAACTAAGGGGGCCTTGGAAACCCCTAAATTTCTAGCCAGTTCATTGACTTGTAGGTGGCCTGGGGACTCCCAAGACTTGCAGCTGGCATCTAAAGTGAGGGCAGTACTGTGGAGAACTGTGGAGTTTGCACTAACTCTGAATAGTGTCACAATTAAACTGCAGTACACCCAACAGAGTAAGCACCACAGTAAAGGATACAGTGGATGAAACTTGAAAGCTTTTACAGAGGGTCATCCACACGAGGGATTAAGTCTAAGGTATTGAACTAATTTTATGTTAAGTGGCAGATAGGGAAACTCAGAATATTATACTGAGGATTCAATGAAAATACTGTTTGCCTTGGAATTTTGAGATGCTGATCTTGGGAGAAGAGAGACTTGCTCATGTACCACGCCAGTAACTGAGAGGAGAGGCAGCTATAGTTTAAGGAAGACAGAAAGAAATTAAGACACGGTACAACATACTGCCATGGAAAGATGACAGGAACCAGAAGTAGATTGATGAGAGCTGAGTTCCAGTTCTGACAGTTAATTGCTGTATGCTCCCAAGCAATTACTTAACCTCTCTAAGCTACCATTTCTTTCCTTGCAAAAGGAGAATAAAGCTAACTCACGATTACTGGGAGGATAAGGGGAAACGTATGTAAATGTCTTGGAGTGAAAGTATTCAGTATTTGATAGCTATTATTATGGAAGAATTTCTTACTAAAAATGGGGATAGTAGGTGAAGTAAATGGTTTGAAGACATCAAAATAGAGCATATTGGAATATTTTAAACCAGAAACAGGGAATTCATTCCAACACAACCTTTTTTCTCCTACCCCTATATGATCTTTCAGTAACTTTCATCTGGTTGAGCTCCTAAGTAACCTTTTTAAAACTGTCCTCTTCTATCTCCACTGCCAATGCCATCCTACAAACCAGAATCATCTCTTAGCCAGAAGATTGAAGTAGCCATTTCAACCAGTCTCCTCACCCAGCTCTCGTACCCTTTAATCTATTCAGGGACCAAAATGACATTTGGCCTAGCCTTCCACTGCTCAAAATCCAAATTCCTCATAATCTCCAGCAAAGGCCGAATGTGGTTCCTGCCTGTCTGTCCAAACCTTGACTCACACTCCACTCCCACTTGCTCATGGGACCTGGTGAGACTAGCTTTCTTTCAGTTCTTCAAACACACCAAGTTTTTCCCTCCTATCGCAGCCTTCACAGGAGTTCTTCCCTCTACCTGGAGTTTTCTGCTGTATTAAAACACTGAATAACAAAACCCAGCAGTGGGCCTAGTACTATAGAAATTCTGAAGTAGTGATGAGCACAAATTTTTCAATATGTTTACAATAACAGTAAAATGATATTAAAATATCTGTGATTGCCATTCATGAAAAAGTCACAGAAACTATTAATACTTCTATTGTTTGTTGCATACACCACAATAGGAAGAAATGCTAAATCTCAATTAGAGGTTACTAAAGATATATTTTTTTTCTTCTCATCCAAGTTCATGGATTCCTTAAATCCTATCCAAAGGAATCCAAAATTAGGAACCTCTAAGCAAGAGTGATCCTTTAAAAATATGATCATGTCTCTCTGCTAAGTCGTCCAATGAATTCACGTCTCATTCAGAACAGAAGTCAAGGTCCACAGGACCCAGAATCATCTGCAGGCACACTCCTCACCTCCCATCCCTACGTGCGCCCAGCATGCAAACACACATACACCCTGTTACTCTCCTGATCTCCTCTTACAGAATTCCCTCTTTGTTCATTCTACTCCAGCCACAATGGTGGGAGTCAAAAAGCTCCAAACTCAGGTACTTTGTTTTTCCTATTCCTTTTGCCTAAATGTCTTCTGGGAGATATTTACATTACTTGTTCCCTTACCAGGTCTTTACTAAAATATCATCTCATCAGAGATGACTTCTCTAACCTCCCTTTGTAGCACTTATCACCAGCTGACATTTTATATACATATGATGATACATAAAAATAATGTATTAATATATATGTTATATCTAGCTCAAAGCTCATTATATAATAATATAATTATATAAATATGTAATTATATAAAACTTATACATTATATATTAATATTATATATATTTGATATGTTTATTTTCTGTTATGGCTTGAATGTGTCCCCTCCAATACTCAGGTGTTGCCAATGTGACAGTATTCAGAGATGGGACCTTTATTTATTTATTTTTTTTTTTAAAGAATCTTTTTATTTTATTTATTTTTTTTTTTTTTTTAGACAGAGTGTCACTCTCTTGCCTGGGGCGAGTGCCGTGGCGTCAGCCTAGCTCACAGCAACCTCAAACTCCTGGGCTCGAGCAATCCTACTGTCTCAGCCTCCCGAGTAGCTGGGACTACAGGCATGCGCCACCATGCCCGGCTGATTTTTTCTATATATGTGTATTTTTTAGCTGTCCGATTAATTTTCTTTCTATTTTTGGTAGAGACGGGGTCTCGCTCTTGCTCAGGCTGGTCTCGAACTCCTGAGCTCAGAACGATCCGCCCACCTCGGCCTCCCAGAGTGCTAGGATTACAGGCGTGAGCCACCGCGCCCGGCCCTGAGATGGGACCTTTAAAGAGGTGATTAGGCCATGAACTCATCCCTCATGATTGGGATTAGGTACCCTTATAAAGGGGCTTCACAGAAGGAGTTGGCTCTCCCTTGCCCTTTTGCCTTCTGCCATATGAGAATGCAACAAGGCCTTCACCAGATGCCAGTGACTTGATCTTGGACTTCTCAGCTTCCAAACTATAAGAAATTAAATTTCTGTTCTTTGTAAATTACCCAGTGTGAGGTATTCTGTTATAGTAGAATAAAATGGACTAAGATATTTTCTCACCCTCTGGCATGTAGGTTCCAGAAGTGCAGAGCTTTAGAACACTTTGATCAATACTATAATCTCAGAACTTGGACCAATGCTTGGTATATAGTAGTGCTAAATAAGTACTCTTCTGGTTCTCCTACTTTATCCCAAATCTCTCCTTCTCTGCTACCTTTTCCTTTTCAATATAGGCACAGACCCCATCTTTTCCCCAATAATGTCTCTGTACATGGTGACTGTAATCACTTCCAAAGCTCATTACTATTTCAGTATGAATTAATTCCACTTCTACATATTTAGCCTTTGAATTTCTGCGAAGCTCCCTATCTGACTTATCTTTTATTGTATTCTACTTCGTGGAAGTTATTTATGGATATATTTTAGCATCACTTTTAGACTTCAAGTTCTTAAAGCTGACAAAATTAGTAAACTGTAGCACCTGGCAGACTCTATTACACAAATTAGGAAATCAAAATGTTGGATAAAGAAAAAATCCAAGACAGATTGTTGAAACAAATCACTGACAAGCAGCTATAGTGAAGACGAGTAGTTGGGCAGGGGATGGGCGGGGGGAGTGTGGACAGACACAATTATATTATTCGTGGGAGTGGTAATAGAAGACACCCATACAAGTCTAAATGTAAAAGGAAGAAAAGCTAACAAGGAGCTGGATTTGCAATATAGGTAAAAGAGTTTTCTTTGGAGGGGAAGTGAAAGGTACCTTCTGCTTGAAATTAAGAAAAGTGTTAGAGAGGAGTAGTAGAAAGAGTGGTAAGTGAGGGAAAGGATGAAACTGATTATTTGTAAACGTATGCTAAAAGGACTTAGTTTTCTCCACAGGCCTAGGTTCTTAATGGGAGCTTCCACAACAACATCCCGAGGTTCTGTTTCCTCACTGGCTAGTGGAGTTATTACCTGTAATGCCCTACTTCTGTCCAGTCATTTCTCACTTACCTGAACACAGGCCTCTTGTAAGCTCTTTGCCAACCATCCAGGGCTCTTTCCCTTGTTCCAATAAAGAGATCACCTGAGGCTTCGGGATATAAAGTCCTGCTCATGAGAAAAGATATGGAACGTGGTTACGCTGTGGGTAAATCAGATCCAGAAACCAGATCCAGTCCCTTGATGATCAAGGAAGAGATGCAGGAACAGCCAAAGAAAGATGAAGCTTCAGCCATAGCCCATTGGAGTCACCAATTTCCCACCCTTCCTTTTCATTTTAGCTCAAACTATTTATTTGGTAATATGGAGCAGAAAGTCAGCTAGTAACTTGGAAAGCAGCTGACAAATCACTGTGGAAGCAGCAAACATTCCAGAGGAGAACTGGTGTAGATACCCTTACCCACTGAAACCAGATTGCTGTAGTTCTCCAACATCACTTCTCTGTACAAGTCCCTCTGAACAGGGTCCAGGCATTCCCACTCGTCCTGAGAGAAGTCTACAGACACATCACTGAACATCACTGATCCCTGAAACAATAAACATATGTATTACTTGTATAACAGAAGAAATATTGTGGGGTAATGCAAATGAGTAATTATATTGGTGACACTAAGAACCAGTGTCTTTGGATCTCAGAAGTAGATTCAAGAGTAATGAATTTATTTTATATTAAACAAACAATTCCTGACTCTGTCCATTGAAAAGGCCTAGAAAGAATGACTGACCTAGTAACAAAGGACACCCGAGTGCCTAGATCGTAGTTTCTATGTACCATTTTCAAATAAAAGAAACCAAGGTCCTTTGGGGAAAGAGCCGATTTCAGGATTAAGTCAGAAATGCACAGGATCAGTCTAAGTATCTTGTTATACAAAAAAAGCAAGAAAGCTACCAAAAATATTAGGATCATGTTGAAAAGACTCAGGAACCAACTTGAAGAAGCTCCCATTGGCCAAAAAAGGTATAACTTGTACATCAAATAATAAGGATAATAACTGCAATAGACTGATCATGTTAAAAATGTTTAATCC
>RJWJ010001989.1:88016-112270 GCA_004363605.1 Indri indri
TTGGACAGCTAAAAATATATATAGAAAAAATTAGCCGGGCATGGTGGTGCATGCCTGTAGTCCCAGCTACTCGGGAGGCTGAGATAGTAGGATCACTTGAACCCAGGAGTTTGAGGTTGCTGTGAGCTAGGCTGACGCCACGGCACTCGCCCCAGGGAAGAGAGTGAGACTCTGTCTCAAAAAAAAAAAAAAAAAAAAATGTTTAATCCATGCGCTCATAACAATACTGAAAAAAGAATTGTTGGTCATTTTTGGAGGATTCTAAGAAGCCAACTCATTTTTAAGTGAGTTGATTAAATGGAAAGAATCATTCTTTGCTATATGAACTATCCTTCAGTGTAACTAAATAGTTGATGAGGAAATGTTTTACTTTATAGATAGAAGTATTCTACCTAATCTATGAGAAACACTTAAATGATACCACAGAGACATACCAGCAAAATATAGACAGCAGACAAATGAACTAGTTTATTTTTTCCTTTCCAACAAAAAATCTGCACAGATAGCTGGGTGTGGTGGTGCATGCCTGTGGTTCCAGCTACTTGGGAAGCTGAGGCAGGAGGATTGCTTGAGCCCAGGAGTTCCAGGCTGCAAAGAGCTATGATTGCACCACTGCACTCCAGCCTGAAAGACAGAGTGAGAGCCTGTCTCTTAAAAAAAAAAGAAGAAGAAGAAAACAAGAAGAAAAACAGAAGAAATAAACAACAAAAAAACCCCTGCACAGATAGAAGAGGTACCTACAAAGTCAGACTTGAGAGACATATCTACCAATTGCAATACACAGTCCATATCTAAATTCTAATTCAAATACATGCTTTAAAAAAATGAAAGTTATGGAAATTTGAACTCAGATATTGATGAGATTAATAAATTATTTTTAACATTTTTAGATACAATAATGGCACAGTAGTTAAATTTTTTAAAAATAATCTTTGTTGGCTGGGCGCGGTGGCTCACGCCTAGAATCCTAGCACTCTGGGAGGCCAAGGCGGGCGGATCGTTTGAGCTCAGGAGTTCGAGACCAGCCTGAGCAAGAGCGAGACCCCGTCTCTACTAAAAATAGAAAGAAATTAATCGGACAACTAAAAATATATAGAAAAAATTAGCCGGGCATGGTGGCGCATGCCTGTAGTCCCAGCTACTCGGGAGGCTGAGGCAGAAGGATTGCTTGAGCCCAGGAGTTGGAGGTTGTTGTGAGCTAGGCTAACGCCACGGCACTCTAGCCCAGGCAACGGAGCCAGACTCTGTCTCAAAAAAAAAAAAAAAATCTTTGTCTTTTAGAGATGCATACCAATTTATACTTACTTCAAAATAATCCAGCGTGTGGGAGTGAAGGCAGTGGGTGTGCATGAAGCACCACAGATGGAACAAGATTAACTCTTGAGTTGATAATTATTAAAGCTGGTGTTGAGTTTGTAGCAGTTCATAAGACTAATCTACTTTTGTATGTCTGAAATTTTCCATAATAAAGATTTATTTTTTTAAAAAAGAGGGAGGTGTTAGAGAATAGATGCAATAGAATATCTGCAAGATCCTAATCCCTTGTATAGCCTTGATTTGACAAAATCATGACATAATTCTGTGGTGAGGAAAGAAGTAGAGAGTGCAATACAGCAAATCTAAATCCACACAAACCTTACAAGGAAATAAGCAGAAAATGCCTAAAATTGATTAGTCAAGACATCGAAATTTAGGGATATTAATTAGAAATACGGGATACATTCCACTGGCATCAGATAGAAGAGATGAGGGTGTCTGCCTTTAGGGACAGGACAAAGTGGCAGGTTAGGGCCCTATTCTTTTAAAACTCATTTAATTTTTAACATGTAAAAATTGACAAATATATTTTAAAATAGCAATATCTCTGAAATAGCATATAATTTAAGGTTCTCATAAACTCTAGTTCACTCTTGTGACTTAACTATTGTGAAAATTACTTCTTACTAATAGTAATCCTTTGATAATTATTTCTCTGGTGGCAGAATTTTCTATAATATAGGTATTACTAGACAACACTTACAAGGTTCTTCTGAGTTCTGACAGTATGATCTCAACAATTTGTGCACCAGCTGAACTCACTGTAAACATCCATCATTCCTATCCTTATTTTTGAAATAAAGAAAACTGATGATTTATATGGAAATTCCTTATAACCCACACTTCCTATTCAACCTCAAATTGGACTTCTCTTATGGATGCCCTAACAGAGTTGCAGAGATCTCTATCAGCCACCAACGTTATGATCCCCAAAGACTCAAAGCCACATAAACCAAGAGATCTTGCAACAAATTAGTATTTAGAGTTGGCAACACCAATTTCCATGCTATCTTATTGGAGAATGCTAGTCTGTAGAGATGATTTTGGCTTTTCTATGTTTGTTCCCAGCTAAGCAACTCATATCTCCACCTCACCAAATCACAGTCCACACAGGACAAGTTTATTCTACAAATCTACTCTGAAGAGAATGCATTTCCTTTCTATTATAGTCCCTGGGAGAGAGCTGAAAAGAGATGCTTATGAAAATATTAATGCTAGTTGAAAAAATAAGGAGCACTTAGGGATGGTATAGGATTATCTAGCTAGAATAAAAGGAAATGGGGACCAGGAAGGGGGACTATTAGCCAGAAATGTCAGAATAAGGAAAGCACATGCTCACTTTTTTTGTATGGTTTTGTTTGTTTGTTTGTTTGTTTTTTTAAAAGCCTGAATGTCAGGAAGACAAGAAAAAGCATCAACTCACCTTGGCCATAGCTTTCAGTATTGGAGGAGATGATCAGTCCTCCTCAGGGTTGTTCTCCTGAAAAAGGATAGTGTTCTGAGAATACAGGACTGGGGAAGTAAAGAAATCCTCCAGGAGCCACACTAGTCCTGCAGCTCTCAGAATGGCAAGATAAAACTACCTCCACTTCCCTTGGGTCTTACGACACAACTCTAGTTAGTGGAAGTGTGGAACAAATTCTACTACTTCCTCAACCCTAGAAACCCCAGGCTTTCGCTGCAGCAAGATGAATCCTGGGTAGCTGGATCCAAGGGAAGACAGGGACCCAGATTCACTCTCTCACACCCAAACAACCTAGGTCCTGCCTCCGTGCAGGGATTCAGGCCAGAACTCACCCCACCTCAGTGATGCTGCTCTGAGTTCAAGACTGATCTACTAAGATAGGCCCTGAGCAGATCCCTCCTCTGCAGCCCTCAGGTGCTCAAGCCAGACTCACCCAAATGGTGCCCTTTGGCCAGGAATACAGTACACTCAGACCAGAAGGACCAAAGACTTCCCTAATCAAGTCTTCTCGCTTCCCAAGCCCAAGAAATTCAGTCAGCTTCCACCACCACGTGAGCACGCGCGGGTGCGCAAACACATGCACACACTCACATGCATTATTAACTTCTAGCTGTTTTTTACTTCGCCTATGTGTTTTGCCACTAAAAACAGTCAAACAGGGCCAGCTGTGGTGGCTCATGCCTGTAATCTCAGCACTTTGGGAGGCTGATGGTGGGGGACTGCTTGAGGCCAGGAGTCTGAGACCACCCTGAGCAAGAGCAAGACCCCGTCTCTACAAAAAATAGAAAAATTAGCCAGCCGTGGTGGCATGTGCCTGTAGTCCCAGCTTATTCAGGAGGCTGAGGTGGGAGGACTGTTTGAGCACAGGAAGTTCAAAGAAGCTTGACAGAAGTAATGAGAAAGAATAAAGCTAGTTTCCTATGGAGTACTATCTTTCTAATAGATTTAGAAAAAAATGTTAAGCAATAGTGCTGATAGTGTCTTCTTCCCAATTTTACTGGGAATGCTTCTAGTATTTCAAAATTAGACATGAGGTTGTTTTTGTTTTTTAAAACTTTTTATTACAGAAATTTCCAAACATACACAGAAGTAGAATTAAAATAGTATAAAGAACCCCTAAGTACCCATTAACCAGCTTCAACAATTGTCAAGTCATAGCCAATATTACGTAGACTCCCACCAATTTTAGGTTAGCTTTACTTTTTAAAAACAGCTTTATTAGGATATATTTAACATACCATACAAGTCCCCCATTTAAAGTATAGAGTTCAATGTTTGTTAGTATATTCACCGGAATCTAATTTTAGAACATTTCATTTCCCCTAAAGAATTCATTAGCAGTCAATCCCCATTTTCCCTCCCTCCTCTACCCCTAAGCAACCACTGATCTACTTTCTACCTCTGTGGACTTGCCTATTCTAGACATTTCATACAGATAGAATCATAGAATATGTGGACTTTTATGAATGGATTTTTTTCACTTAGTATGTTTTCAAGGTATATCCATGTTATAGCATGTATCAGAATTTCAGTCCTTTTTACTGCCAAATAATCTTCTATTGTATGGATATGTCACATTTTGCTTATGCATTCAACAGTTGATGGGCAATTGGGTTATTTCCACTTTTTGGCTATTGTAAATAATGCTGCTATGAACATTCATATACAAGCTTTTGTGTGGACATGTTTCCAATTCTCTTGGATATATAACTAGGAGTGGAATTGCTGGGTTCTGTGGTAATTCTGTTTAACTTTCTGAAGAACTGCCAAACTGTTTTCTAAAGTATAACAATTTTAGATCCTATCATAAAATTTCTTCAAATCCTTACCTACACTTGATATAGATGGTCTTTTTCATTGCCATCCTAGTTAAAGTGGCATCTCACTATACTTCTGATATGCATTTTCCTAATGAGTAATGATGTTGAGCTAGGTTAGCTTTTAAGAACCTAATGCTTTTGAATCCTTTCCTAGTATAATTTCCATTATAATTTATTGCTTTCCCAAAGGCATTCCCATTCATGTTGGAATAGGCAACAACTCTATTTCCTATTAAGTAAAGGAAACTGAGAGTGAGATGAGTGGCTAATGGGAGAGGGGAACGAATGCATCTTTGCATGGTTTGGGCCAAGAGAATGGATTGGGAAGGAAATTAAGATAGAGAGGGCTTAGGCTCAGCAAAACTGGGGAGGCTGATACACATCCTAATTTTCTCTTGCAGGAGATTCCTGGCTTTTAACTGCCCACCCAAATTACTTTAATTCAGTGTAAGCTTGCTCAAAACACCAAGTATTTATCTTGCAAAAATACTACCTGTATTCTAAATCCCCTACTCTTGTGCCCACTGATTTTTAAGTGAGAGAGTCATAAGTAAAGTTAATAGCCTCATGAAGTCGTGGAGCTACCACTGGAGTGTTCAAGCACTGAATAATGAAGTTAGCATTTAATAGCTTTAGGTAGCTGTCATTCCCACAGCCCCTCTCCTAAGGAAGGAGGCACCTACTTGAATGCAAAATTTCTTTTAAGTCCTGTTTTATCACTTTAAAAAAGAAAATCTGCTTTTTATTCCATAATATGTTTATTGTGGAAAGTCTGATTTAATTTTCTCCTCAATGGCTAATCCCTTGTCCCCAATATCTATCAAAAGTATGAGAAATTTTTAAAGGCCGAGAAAATCATTTACGATAAGAAAACTACAGAAAAGTCAATGTGGGCCGGGCGCAGTGGCTCACGCCTGTAATCCTAGCACTCTGGGAGGCCGAGGCGGGCGGATTGTTTGAGCTCAGGAGTTCGAAACCAGCCTGAGCAAGAGCGAGACCCCGTCTCTACTAAAAATAGAAAGAAATCAATCAGACAACTAAAAATAGATAGAAAAAATTAGCTGGGCATGGTGGCGTGTGCCTGCAGTCCCAGCTACTCGGGAGGCTGAGGCAGAAGGATCGCTTGAGCCCAGGAGTTTGAGGTTGCTGTGAGCTAGGCTGACGCCACGGCACTCACTCTAGCCCGGGCAACAGAGTGAGACTCTGTCTCAAAAAAAAAAAAAAAAAAAGAAAAGTCAATGTGAACACAAACCTTAAAAAGAAAGCTTTCATGGGTGGGGTGGGGTTGGTAAAAATTAATTAATTAATTAATTAAAAAAAAAAAAGAGAAAGCTTTCATGTGGCCAGAAAGGCGACCGCCCCCTCGTCCATCACGCAATGCATGTTTGTGGGGAACCTGGTGCTAAACTATTCACAGACAACCTGCTTCTGGGTCGGGTTTCATACATAGCAGAGCAGCTCCCTAGCTGCAATCTTTCGAAAGTCAGCCCTCAACACATGGATTTAAAAAGAAAAAAAAAAAAGCTTTCAGGCTGGGCGTGGTGGCTTATGCCTATAATCTCAGCACTTTAGGAGGCCAATGCAGGAAGGATCACTTGAGCCCAAGAGTTCAAGACTAGCCTGCGTAACGTGGCGAGCCCCTGTCTCTATAAAAAAATTTAAAAATCAGCTGGTTGCGGTGACACATGCCTGTAGTCCCACCAGCTACTTGGGAGGCTGAGGCAGGAGGACTGCTTGAGCCCAGGAGTTGGAAGCTGCAGTAAGCTGTGATCGTGCCACTGCATTCCAGCCTGGGTGACACAGTAAGACCCTGTCTCTTAAAAGAAAAAAAAAAAAAGAAAAGTAAAAAAAAAGAAAGCTTTCAACTCTGGACTACCTAAAGTAGTCCAACAATAGCACCAGTTTTGCCAAACATAAACTCTCAAGTTTGCACAAGTGTCCCATTTTTATTTTTTTTACTTAATTCCACAAAGGAAAGAAGTAAAGACAAGAAAAGATAAAGAAAAGAAGGATCCTGGATAATAACCAACTCCATGTCTCAGGATAAAAAAAAATAATTTGGTTAGAAATGGAACCTCCTGCTATTGCCAAAAGGTGAGGCTGTTCATAATAGCTCCAATCTTAAAATAATTTAAATGCTAATCAGTAATGGAGCAGATAAATGTGTTATAGTTATACAATGGAATTTTAAACAGCAATAATAATGAACGACCTATAATCCACGTGCAGGAACTTGGATGAACTTCATATATTTATACTACCTAATATTATTACATAATACATTTATATTACATACGAAACGTAATGTTGAACAAAAGAAGCCAAGCATAAAAGAGTATTGTGTGATTCTATTTATATAAAATTCAAGTATAGGTAAAATTAAATCTATGGCTACAGAAGACAAAATAATGGTTATCTTTGGGAGAAGTTGATATTGCGTAGACAAGAATTGGGCTTCTGGAATGCTGGTAATGTTCTATTTCCTTATCAGATTTGAGCTCTAGTTAAATGAATATGCTCATTTTTAAAAATTCATCAGGTCATATACTTTGATTTCTGTACTTTTCAGAATGTATGTTATACTTTTAATACCACACGACATACCATTATAGCAGTTGATTTATCAAAGATTAGAATACCAAATGACCAAGTGTTAGAATACAAAATGACTACAATGTTCATAAACTGCTGGTAGGAATTTAGCTTGTAAAACCATATTGTAAGTCAATTCAGCATTATCTAGAAAATTTGAAGATACACAGATATTCTACGGCTCAATGATTCCTTCATATACTTACACCCTAGGATAGCATGTATATACCAATGTACTTGTGAAAACATTTTCTGAACAGCCCTTTCATCCTAGAAACAACCAGTGTCTGAACTACAGCTATCTAAAACAACAAAGGTGAGCCTAACAAATAAGACTCAAAACATTATACTGTACAATTTCATTTATATAAATTTAAAAAGGCAAAACTAAACTAAATTGTTTAGGGATAAGTACATACGTGGTAAAAAAAAAAAACAACCTTTTTTTTTTTTTTTTTTTTGGAGACAGAGTCTTGCTCTGTTGCCTGGGTTAGAGTGCCGTGGCATCGGCCTAGCTCACAGCAACCTCAAACTCCTGGGCTCAAGCGATCCTTCTGCCTCAGCCTCCCGAGTAGCTGGGACTACAGGCATGTGCCACCATGCCCGGCTAATTTTTTCTATATATTTTTAGTTGTCCGATTAATTTCTTTCTATTTTTAGTAGAGACGGGGTCTCGCTCTTGCTCAGGCTGGAAAAAAAACTTTTTAAAAAAAAAGTCAACAAGAAAATAATGATCACCGAAGTTAGAGTAAGGGTTACCCAAAGAGGTGAGGACAGCAAGTTTATTTTGGGGAAAGGATTAGTGGGAGCTTTTGGGGTGCTGAAGCAAGTTTTTGATATGTAGAGAGATTCCCTTTATAATTACTTCTTAAACTATACATCTATATTTTAAATATTTTTCTCTATGTATGTAATTTCAGGAATTCAAGAAAACCAAACAATATAAGAGCTATACACAATTTTTAGACAAAACGTAAGATACAAAATGGTAAATGCTGTAGGATTTCAGTCTTGAAAATAATGCAGACTATATGTACAGAGGAAATTTACTAGAAGGAATTAGATCAAAATATTGACCATAATTATTTCTGGTGGTAAGAATTTATTCTTGCTCTTTGTAACTTCCTATTTTCCAAATTCTTTAACATAATAGTGTTTTTTGTATGTGTGTTTTTATAAAAAGAAGCAATTACTGAGTACACTGGGGAAACTGATCTATTTTCTAAATTAACATGTGAACATTAAGTAGAAGGAAGTCAGGGAGCCTACTGGAACCTGTGTGTCCATCCCAGGGCTTTCTATCATTTTCTAGAATAGAAATTAGTAAGGACCAGATTACTTGTTGACTCTATGTTAAGCAAGATCATCTGGAGGAGAAAAGCAAAAAGGAAACCCCAGTGCACCTTGTATTTGGCTTGGTCAACAGCCATTCCTCTTTCTTCCTCGGGGTACCTCTCCGAGAAGAGCAGAGCTGAAGAAGAAGAAAGGAATCATGAGACTCCAGGCCTTTCTGGTGCTCCAGACCGACTGGATCAGAGTTCACTCTGGATCTACATGTGCCACCCATGGAGAGAAGGAGGGATAGAGGGAGGTCAAAGGAGTCCATGCTACCCTGAGCATTCCTGGTGTTAGAGGCATGAAGTCTCTGCTGTCCATACCAGAATCTGTCCTGACTTTACAGGAGTCTCTTGAGACAGAGAGCTGGAGTCACGAGGGCAGTTACAGGCACTCCACACCCACTGCTGCAGTCACTCACCCATCGTGGGGACCCACATACACCTCACCCAAACAATAGCACTACATGTCACACAATCATAGCCCCACAGCCACCCTGGGGATACAGAGTCACACCCACACGTTTACAGATCCCTCAAACACAGCAGCAAACAAAATCACACAGTGCTACAGAGAGTCACAATACCACACTCACTACAGAGACACACACAGTTACAGTTCCCCCAGCCCTCCTATGGAGCACTACACCCAATCACACACTCAACACAACCGCCACTAGGACACACATACGTCACTCTGGCACAATTACACGCACTTTCCAACTGCACACAGTGCCACAAAAAGTTAGTCACTACATCCTTAAATGGTCACAGGCATCCCGTACACTTAGTACTGCTCACATTCATACAAACACAATTACACACGCAAAACTCAGAGTAACACACAAAGCCGCATAATCAGATGCTCAGTACTCGCCCCTGGCCCCCGCACACAAAATGTCACACAAAGTTATACAGTCACACACAATCACAGTTCCACCATGGGGACACAGTCACTTCTACAAACACTGCCTCACGCTACTACAATCACACAACCACAACGAGAATATACAACCATACCTGCACACACAGCGCCGCAGTCTCATAAGGTCACAATCACACGCGAAAGCCCACACCTCGGCCCCCCCCTGCCCCCAGCCCAGCCAAGTCACACTTGCCCGACACTCTGGACCTGCCTGGAAGGTCCCTTCTAACCCCCAGGGACGCACCTGAGGAGCCTAGTCGAGCCCCCAAGACCTAGGCCGCTCACCGCGCACTTCCCCTTCCCTGGAAGCCAAGGGTCCCACAGGCAAATGAAGGGGCTGCCCTATTCTCGCGGGGGCCTCTGGGAAATGTAGTCCGGAGTAGGACCGCACAGAGAAGATGGCTCCCAGGTCCTCCAGATTCCTCCACGGGCACTGCTTGGGTCAGGCCGACGACCCTGAACCCCACTCCGAACCGCTGCCCTGAGTCTCCGAGAGCCATACGCAGGCTCGGAGTGAAACTCCCACGCGACGCTGGCCCCACACCCTGTAGACAAGCTTCCTCATGGTACCGGCCAACCGCAGTCTGCCTTGTGTTCCGTGAGAAACAGGAAGATGTCACCAGGTTCTCGCCATTAGTTGTCTGGATGGGAAATGTAGTCTAGAAAGTAGTCCAGAAAGTGTGAGGCACCTGGACAAGTGGAAAAAAGCTGAATTAAATTACTTCCTGCGCTGAGTTTACCCACAGTGAAGAGCGCACCCAGGCCCTGAATTCTTCTAGGGGTTGTAACCCACGCTGAGAATGCTCAGGGCAGACTGACTAAAATCGCCATTTTTGCCTTGTCCGTGGATGAGCCACATACTGTGTGATTCTATTTTTATGAAATATTTAGGATAGGCAAATCTACAGACACGGAGTAAATTAGAGTTGTTTAGGACTGGCAGGATTCGGAGAATCGTGAGTGGTTGCAAATAGGTATAGGGTTCCTTTTTGGGGGTGATGAAAATGCTCTTGAATTAGATAATAGCGATGTTTGCATAGTTGTGAATATACTAAAAAACGACTGAATTGCACACCTTGGAGGAGCTACTTTTATGGTTTGTGAATATTTGTGTGCGTGTTTTTAAAAAACCAACCTTACTAAGGTACAATTTTGATAAAAGTGCACTCTTTTTGGTTTTTCTTTTTTTTCTTTCAAAATATTACAGGGGGTACAAATGTTTTTGGTTACATGCATGGCTTTTGTAATGCTTGAGTCAGGGTTGTAAGTGTGCCCACTATTTAGGGTTTCACACATCCCCTGCTACCCCTTCTCCCCTGCTTGATTTCCACTGGGTTTTACTTCCCCGTGTGCCTATGTGTGCTCATCAGTTAGTTCCAATTTTAATAGTGAGGATAGGTGGTGTTTGTTTTTCCATTCTTTAGATACTTCACTTAGGATACTGTCTCCAGTTCCATCCAGATTGTAGCAAAAGGCCTTAATTCAGCCTTATTTATGGCTGAGTAGTATTCCTCTATAGTATACATATACCACATTTTGTTAATCCACTCATGAATTCATGGGCACTTGGGTTGATTCCACATCTTTGCAATTGTGAATTGTGCTGCAATAAACATTCAAGTGTAGGTGCCTTTTTTTTTTTTTTTTTTGATAAAATGACTTTTTTCTCTGAGTAGATAACCAGTAGTGGGATTGCTGGATGGAATGGTAAGGCTACATTTATTTCTTTGAGTAATCTCCATAGTGGTTTCTGCAGAAGTTGTACTAATTTGCAATCCCACCAACAGTGTGTAAGCATTCCTTTCTCCCTACATCCATGCCAGTGTTGGTTGTTTTTTTAATTTTTAATAATGGCCATTCTGACTGGGATAAGATGGTATCTCGTTTTTTTAATTTGCATTTCCTTGATGATTAGTGATGTTGAGCATTTTTCATGTTTCTTGGCTATTTGTCTATCTTCTTTTGAAAAACTTCTGTTTATGTCTTTTGCCCACATTTTAATGGGTTTGTTAGGTTTTTTTCTTGCTGATTTTTTGAGTTCTTTGTAGATTATGGATATTAGTCCTTTATCGTATGTATAGCTTGTGAATATTTTCTCCCATTCTGTAGGTTGTCTATAGCTATGCAAAGCTTTTTTATTTAAGTTCCATTTATTTATTTTTGTTGTTGCTGTATTTGCCTTTGGGGTCTTAGTCATAAATTATTTGCCTAGGCTGATGTCTATAAGAGTTTTTCCTATGTTTTATTATAGAATTTTTGTGGTTAAATAATAAATCATTTATGTATAAATTCTTCCAGGGCCTGGAAAAAAATAGAACGCTAACCATCTTATATAATAGGTCAACAAAACCCTAACACCACTTAAATGAGACAAAGGTAAAAAATTGAATGCCAACATAAAGAGAGATAAAAAAATACTAAATAGCACATTAAGAAATCAAAGCTAGAACTGTATTAGAATATTTCTGCCATGTAAGATAATTTACCCAGAGTTTGAGGACCTAACCTGCTTCCAATTAATGATACTTCAGAGATTTCTATGTCCCAAATTCAAGGAAACCCAATGATTTCCAAATGTTATTATCCAGCCCAAACTTATGTATGCATCTAATGAACATTTAACTCTACATGATCTAAAGAGTTGCAATGTATAATGTTTATGTATACAAATTAAATGCAAAATTTGAAGTATTGTTTGTAGGTAGGACATCCAGTATTTTTACATCTGGTAAAGCAAGCCCTCTGCCACATTTTTTTTTTTTTTTGCCTAATCTCATTCTTTTTCTAAATGAATGTTCTAGTTAGAATTATGCCTAATGTTTATATGAACTGACATTTCATTCTTTTAAATCCTCCCATCCAGGAACATGGTCTTTTACTCTGATTTTCAGATCTTATCGTATTCCCTTTAGTAAAGTTTTTTAGTTTTTTCATGTGAATCTTGTCTTGTTCAGATTTATTTTTGTCTCTTATGACTTTGGGACTGAGATATATTTAAAAATTCACTTCTAACTCATTATAGCTAGTACAGAAAATGGTATTGATTTTGAATCTGTATCTTATATTTAGTCACTATACTAAATATAGTGACTAAGTGTTACTAAGTAACATTTTGCTAGAGTATCTTGGTTTAATTTGCCTGAAGGTACCAGTATGCCCGCATCAGAATGCAGATTCAATTCCCTCAAAACAAATTCCCCACCTGCTGAGACTGAACGCTTTCAGTAGAACACAGAACCTCCCACACTACTGCCCGGTAGAACTTCCTAGCAGAACCTGGGTTGTGAATGTTTAGAAGATGGAAGGAATCGTATCTTTACATTTCCCCAGCCACACTCCTTAAAAAGAACAGGTAAGGGAGTGTCAACTCTCTTTCCATGTAGCAGAAGCTAGGGGAGTAGTCAGAGATTGGATTTAAGGCTTCATTGACATCATAAGGACGTTGTTAATTACAGTTTAATTTAAAGGTAAGTGAAACAGCAGTTTTCTTAAGGTGTTTTAAGTCGCACATGGGCCGTATTAAAGACTATTATTATTTTTGTTGTTGCTGCCTACTGCATTTGTACTTGAGGTAGTTAGGGCGGAGGCTAATGGAGATTAAATTAGGGGATTCAAGTCTCCATTTCCCCCACCCCCAACCCTTAAGAAGGGGAGTGCTAATGGGAGGATTCCCCAACTTCTACCCTATTTCCGAAAGTGGTTTCTACCATTAAATGTTGTACCACCTGGTCTCCCCTTATCTCCCTGTGGTTTCTCCCAGGATCCCTCCCCCTTGGTGATTTTTCCTTCCTGGCTTCCCTATTCCCTTGTGGTTTCTCTAGCACATACTTGTTCTGTGCAGTGTGCCGTGTCCAGATGAGTAACTGCTATTCCAGATACAGAGCTCCAGACCCTATCTCCAGTACCCTTTTGTAATTGAGTAGAAGCGTAGCCAGACCAGGGTGACGGTTCTGCATTCTATGTGAGAATCCCTGCCTTGCTGTAAGAACTCTGGCGGGAGGAAGATTCCTCCGCTGTACGGAATGGATACGCTTAGAAGATGGCGGCCCGCACTAGGAAGGACCATTATAGGCGCGGCCATGTTCTCCGCATACCAGCGCGGTTTGCGGAAACTGCACTGTCTCTCACGACGTATCTGCGTCCTGATGACTGATGGCCGAACACGGCTTCCAAGTCAATTCGGAGCATGCGCGATACAGTCAATCAAGGGAGGCGCTAGCAGCCGGACCGGAAGTGGAAGTGATCCTTTAAGGCATTTTTCGCTGCTGGTGTCAGTATTGTTGTATTTTTAATGCCGAGAATTCTCTGCAATGATTTTGGTCGGTTGTGATTAGGGATTAAGTGGAGTCGATAATGGGAGGATTGTCCGTGGATTTAGCGATGGCTATTTCAAGGTTCAGTAATGGGAGGGGGTGTTGCGTCGGTCGATAGTCGTCTCTGGTAGGGGTTTCTCGTGTTATAATGGGGCCATTTGAGATGAGTGAGTGGGCTTTGGGGTACAGCGATGGCACTTTGTAGTCAGTGACTGAGGGCTGGTAGGATCAGCTATGGTGATAGGTGGGGTCAATGATCAGGTTGCTTTTCTAACCTGAGTTGAAAGTTCAGCTCTTTAAATTTCAGCCTTCTTTAATACAAAGATTCACAAGCTTTGGTGTGTAACATTTTCTTTATTGTTCAAATCTGTTTTAAAATAAATTTATTTATTTTTTTGACCCATGAGTTATTTAGAAGTGCACAGTCTGTTTCAAATGATGTCTAGGTGATACTCAAGTTGAAAAATTGCTTTATGGCTTGTTCATGGTCAGTTTTCATAAATGTCACATCTGTTATATAAAAACAATGTATATATTGTCTAATTTCTACTGTTACAGATATTAATTAAGCATATTAAATATATATATTTCCTCAGATTATTTTGTTGAGGAAGGTAAACTAGTCACACTGGAAAGGTTATTCCACTTGCCCTTCATTCTGTCAATTTCTGTTTGTATTGTTGAAACTTTTTTACTAGGGATAGCTATTTGTATTTTTAATGATAGATATGACTAAATAACTCAAAAGATGTTATAGCAATTCAAGCTTCCCCTAACAATTTATGAAAGAACTCATTTTCCAAAATGCTTTCCAGCACTGGATATTGTTGCTTTTTTACAGTTTTAATAATTCTGAGGGAAAATCATACCTAATTGCTCTGGTGCATTTTCCTGTTAGTAAATTTGGCACCTTTTTTGTTAATGGCTTTTTGTTTCCTTTTATGTGAATTTTCATATCCTTTTTAAAGTTTTTTTTTTTTTTGCTTAGTGATTGCTAGACTTGATAGAAGCAACCTATCATCACATATCAAAAACTTTTATATATCTTTTCATGCTATTTTATGCTGTATTTTAACATCTAACTAGGAAATATGTAATCAGAAATATTTGTTTTTTTCTGTTAGAGCTTCTGGGTTTCCTGGCATGTGTAATAAGATCCTTCGTACCCTACTACAATATTATATAAACTCCTAAAAATTATTGTAATAGTTTTTGGGGTTTTAAAAATACATACATTTAAATGTTCAGTCCTGCTGGAATTTGTCTACTCTGAATAGTATGTGATGGAGGTCTAGTTTGCTTTGTTTCAAGTGGATGGCCATTTATATCAGGGCCATTTATGCAATGAATGTCTTGTGCACACTCAATTGAATACCATTTTTGTCACATGTATAGATCAGTATTTTCTGGTATGTTTATTGTTTTACTTGTTTTGATTACATTGTTTTTTATTATATTATTGTTTAGTAAGGCTTAATATCTGATAGAGCATGATAATCGCTGATATATATTGCATGATTCTCATGTGCCAGGGAGGTGTTGAGTATTTTACAAGAATCATCTCATTTAATTTTCATAACTATGAGCTAGGTATTTTTATCCTCATTTCTGTAACTAAAACCAAAGTAACTTCATATTCTCATAGCTGGAAGGTGGCAGAGCTGCAATTCAAGTCAGCAGTATTGTCACTCCAAATCTCATGGTCTTTCCTGTATTTCACCATGACTAATACCTATTTTATTAAGCTTTATATGCTCCATAGCACTGGTTCTGAAAGCATGGTCCCTGGACCAAGAACATCAGCATTACCTGGGCACAGGTTAGAAGTGAAAATTCTTGGACCTCACCTTAGACCTACTGAATCAGAAACTTGGTGATGAGGCTGAGAAGTTTTAACTATGTTTTAATAAGCCCTCCAGGTGATTTGAATGCATACCCAAGTATGGGTATGTATTGAGAACGACTGCTGTGGTTTGTAGCTCAGGGACCAGCACCTTAGTGTATCGAGGAGGTGTTTATACGGTAAATGTTGAATGACTGACTATGTAGACATTGTCTTCCCAGGTTTCTTAGTGTCTCTGGGGAGCACCTGGCCCAGATCTTCCTCCAGAATCCAGCCCACCTCTTCCCAGCAGCTCTGCTGGAGTTCACAAATGACCACTAACTTTCAGGCTCCCTAGAGACCCAGTTGGCCATGCCAGCTAATTGGACCTCACCCCAAATATCCCCAGCTCTGGCTCCAGAGGATTATGGCAGCTCATGCGAGGTAAGGAGAAGGAGTCCCAGGGGGTAAGAATTCATGCCAGTAGTAGATATCTCTGATCTGTCACCAGAAGCTCTGGGCAGAGGGAGATGGGCCACAGGAAGCAGCCAGACTCCAGACCTGCTTGCTCCTGAAACAAATCTTGATCTTCCTATCAAGAATGAGAAACACTTGGGTAATGTCTCCATATCTAGAGGCCAGTTGTATGACAGTGGAGAGAGGTGGACTGTCAAGGAAAACTGTTGTTTATGTTGTCATCACACTATATTGGTCATTTGGCTACAGGTAGAATTCCTGGTTAGAAGTCACTTTTGGTAAGATTTTGAAAATATTTCTCCTTGTCTTCCTAAAGTGTTTTCCCAAACACAAATATTTTCTCTATTTTGTTTTTGAAATTTTTGTTTTTCAGATGTTGATTTTCCATTTTTATCCTCCACTATTTGTATTTCTTTTCTGCTCTCCTTTCTGGGATATTTTGTTACCTTGTTCTCCAACACTTCTACTGAGATTCTCATTACAAAAACTCTAGTTTGTTTTCTAAATATTTTTTTATTAGCATCCTGCTCTTATTTCATTGGTGTAATATTATTTCTTATCCCTCTGAAGATATTAAGCTATTAGCAATAGTTGAATTTTTTGAATGGGCAATATATACACTTAGTTCAAAAATTAGAAATATGTAAAAAACAACACACTGAAAAGTATTATGGTGAAAGAAATTCAGGGAAAAGATGGGACTGTGGTTCTCTCATTTCTGCCTCCCACTTGCCCGTGTCTCCCTATATAGATGACTAGTTTTATTAGTTTTCTTAGTTCTCTATGCAAATGAAGACAACTGTTAATACAAATTTTTTCTTTTGATTTCACAAAGAGTAGCACAGTAAACAAACTTTTTACCACATTGCTTTTTTTTTTTTTTTTTTGAGACAGGCTCTTGCTCTGTTGTCTGGGCTAGAGTATATAGCTCACTGCTACCTCAAACTCCTGGGCTAAAGTGATCCTTCCACTTTGGCCTCCCAAAATGCTAGGATTACAGGTGTGAGCCACTGTGCCCAGCTACCACATTGTTTTTTTTATTTATTTTTTTTTTTTGAGACAGAGTCTCACTCTCTTGCCTGGGGTGAGTGCCGTGGCATCAGCCTAGCTCACAGCAACCTCAAACTCCTGGGCTCAAGCAATCCTACTGTCTCAGCCTCCTGAGTAGCTGGGACTACAGGCATGCGCCACCATGCCCGGCTAATTTTTTCTCTATGTATTTTTAGCTGTCCAATTAATTTCTTTCTATTTTTGGTAGAGACGGGGTCTTGCTCTTGCTCAGGCTGGTTTCGAACTCCTGAGCTCAAACAATCCGCCTGCCTCGGCCTCCCAGAGTGCTAGGATTACAGGCGTGAGCCACCGCGCCCAGCCCACATTGCTTTTTAAATGTTCGGTAAAATATAAAAGATGTTATGAACAAAGTACAATGGACATTGTTGTCATGTCTTTCCTTTCTGTTGGACACATAAGAAGTAGTGGAATTTCATTTTACAGTTTAGTCACATGCAGTGACGGTGCCAGGTGAATCCCAGTGAACCTCTACTTCAAGTGTGTCCATCCCCCAGGTGGTGTGCACTGCACACATTTCGTGTGTATTTACCTATTCCCGTCTGCCCGATACCCGATGAATGTTAGTACTATATGTGCACTTAAGTGTTGATGAGTTAATACCAATTTGATGGTGACTACATGTGGTGCTTGTTTTTCCATTCTTGGGATACTTCTCTTAGTAGAATGGGTTCCGGCTGTTCCTTTTAATTAAGAGCCAAAAAAGGTCCACAAGTTGCATTTGTTTAGTATGACAATTATGTCTATCTATTATAATAAAAGATTGCCTTCCATATTCTTTCTCTTCTAATTTATGTTTTCAGGAAATGAGTCATTTGCTGCCTTCTGGATTTAGCTGATGTTTTGGTCTTGATATTGTTCAGTATATTCCTATTTCCCTCACATTTCCTTTGAATTAGATCTAGAGGCTCGATGAGACTCAGGTTTAATTTTTTTTTGCAAGAATACTTTATCGGTGGTATAATGAAATTAATTACTATTAATATATCATGTCAGGAGACACATAATATCTGTTAATTTCTCTTTTTGTGATGTTAAAATTGATGGCTGGATGCAGATATACTTAGCTGATCCATCCATTATAAACTTCTCTTCAGACTTTCAGCTGAAGCATTTGAGCAATGATTAATGATTATTGTCTAAATCCATTATTTCATTAGTAGTTGTAAATGATGATATTTTAATTTTATCCTAACTTCTCAGCTAGAATCATTCTACAAAGAACTTTTCTGTGTAAGTTGTTTGGTTATTCTGTAATATGGAGCGTATAGAAAAAAATAAAATAATAAATCTAATTAGATTATCTTTACTTAAAATTAAAAAATCCATTCTTATCTGTCATCGAACTATTTTTCTTACAATCACCTTTCTGACACATCATGCAGACTTCTATCCATTTATATTGAGCTATTTGCAGTTCCCCCAACTCATCGTGTATTTTCTTCTCTCTCCACCATTGTTCATGTCTTTTCTGGGGAATGGCCCCCTAACTCCATATTCTATATTACTCTTATCTTCCAGCTTAAATTCTTCACCTCTATGGAATGTAAACTTACTTCCTCACATAGAATGCACTTTTTCTTCTTTTGGGGCCTCAGTGTGTCCCACATAGAGATCTACTGTTCAAGACCTTCACGAACTTAGGGCTTCTTTTTTTCAAAGTTCAATCCTGTTTATTTTCCAAGTCTTTTAAGTTGCTGGAAGATTAGAAGCATAAATAATTCATTTCTAAGTTGCCAGGACTAGCATAATGGCTAGTCCTAAATTGCTCATAAAGTGTATCACTGGTCATTCGTTCCTCCAGTTGCCATAATACTAAAAGATAGCCTATTTCAGTTGCCGGTTTGGAAAAACAAGCAATTGACTGACTACAGTACAGAACAAATAACAGAAATTCTTTATTAGATATCTGTCTTCCACAAAATACATACAACTAGATATTTAATATGCATCCTATATATAATATCATTTCTTGAAAGTTCTTGTATTACACAGGTGTATATGTTTGTCCAAAATGTAAACGTACACTAAAGATTGTTGCATTTAACTCTGTAAATTTTCCCAAAAAATATTATACTCTAGTTATTAATTTGCATTCTGAAGTTATTTAGGAGGAAGTGTAGTGCTATCTGCAATTTACTTTGAAATGCAAAAAAAGTAAGTTGGATCAATGGACAAATAAAAAGATGGGCAGATGTGTGACAAAGTAAGTAAAGGAAAATGTTAATGATGGTACCTAGGTGGTGGGTATATGTTTTTACAGTACAATACTATTACATTTTTTGTATGTTTGAAAATTTTCATAATAAAATATTAGAAAAATGGGAGGTAGCTTTTTAGAAAGAAGAGATAAATTAAAAACAACCACAAAACCCATGTTCCATATTCCTAAATATAGTCTCTCCATCCCCTAAAGCTAACTATTCACATTGAACAAGAACATGCCCTTACAGGGATCAGTGTCCTTCAGGGATGTGGTTATAGATTTCAGCAGAGAGGAATGGCAGCACCTCGACCCTTCTCAGAGAAACCTCTACCAGGATGTGATGCTGGAGACCTACAGCCACCTGCTCTCAGTAGGTAAGCATACTCACCTTGGTATCTGAAAGGAGGCCTCACTGAGAGTGTTTCCATTCTCCGTTAATGAATGCTATGAAGCATTTTAAATAGGTTTTGGCTTGTCCTTGATTTTTGTCTGGGATTGTTTATCCCTTTAGGGCACTCAGAATATTACTTTATTCTTAGAGATATATGGTTACTTTTCTGAATACATCCTCAATGAACAATAAGACTTTATTGATTGAGCTGTGAAATATAATTAGCTTGACCCAGCCTTTATCATTTCCCATATACAGGGTACCAAGTTCCCAAAGCAGAGGTTGTCATGTTGGAGCAAGGAAAGGAGCCGTGGGCACTGCAGGGCGAGAGTCTTCATCAGAGTTGTTCAGGTGAGTGAGTGTGACCCAGGTAGGTGGGAGATGGAAGTAAATCTCAGCTGTCTTGACAAAGACTGGTACCTTTGAAATGTTATTAAGATGGCTCTTCTGGAAGGTTCTGAATTTTTTGTATTGCTTGAGAATCCCTGACATTGGCTTCTTGGATAATTAAATGCCTTCTACCTGGATGACCTTTGTCATTTCTGTCATCTTCTATGGCTTTTTGAATTCTGAATCATGTGCCAATGTGCCTCATTAAAGATCTTTCTTTCTTGATTATATACTTTTTCTCTAACATTATTTTTTTTCTACCTTCCCTATGGTCCTACAGTCCTTCTTTACGCATTCAGGCATTCTCATGGATCTGCCTCCTTTCACAACTATTAATACTATATGTTACACACTCTTACTCCTATTAGTCCCTTTTTATTTCTTTCTCACTTTAAGATGCCTTGTAACTTCATATCCAATCAGGCACTCTTCCTGTTTACTTCATAGGCACTGCCTTGAGATTTCTCACTTCTTCCCAATTCTCCATGCTGTTCATGTAGCTGATGAATTGGGGGTCACTGTCATTTAATCTTGGGGAGTATCTTTCTGCTGTGTTTGACATTATTAATCACCCTTCTTGACATTTCTTCTAATGCTGATTGAGTGATTCCATATGGACTGGGTCTCTGTCGTTAGTTGGGTTTTTTTGTTTTTGCTTTATTTTTGTATTTCGTCCAATGAGATTTGAATTTAATCATAGTCCTGTGTTAGGACACACGATCACCACGATTCTGGGTGAAGATTCTTTCTTAATTTTATTTTGATTTAATCTCTTTTTTCTCCTTTCTCCACACACATCTCCCTTTCCCACCATACGCCACTGTTTTAGATGGTGGAAACATTTGTGAATTCATGCATATTGTAAAATTTAAAGTGAATTAGAGTTATGTATCATTGCTTTATATAAATGTTGCAGTGCTCTATATCTTTTTCTTTGCCTTACTTTTTCCACATTGATCCATACTGCAGTCTGTTCATCTAGTTTATTTCTTCTTGTCGCTGAATCGTACCCCAGAATGTTTCCTATCGATACACTATCCCCTCCCTCCTCATGAGATTACCCACCCTCACGCTTTTCTCTGTGTTGAATCTGGATGAGCCATTTGTACCACCCACCCTGTGATGCTAGCTGTTCTTTGAGCTAAAATCACCTGTTTCTCCTTTGAGAAGGGAAGTTTGGGTTTCAAATACACAGCACGGAATCTCTGAAGAAAGCCTTCTTTTTATTCTAAAAGGGAAGGTGATGATAGCAATAATCTTAGGTTGTATATGAATATAGAAGAATTGTGGCAGATTGGTGACCAGATAGAGACCTATCAGCAAATAGAAAGTAAAATTTAAGTGGTGTTGCTTTCATCAAGAACATATTACAAAGAGGCATTATGAATATAAGTACATTAGAAAAATAATTCCTGTGAGCTCATACATCTCATTCCTCTAAGGAAACAACCCATTAATGTGACTCATTTGGAAATGTTTGAAGCATAATTTAGATTTATAGCATCATAATCAAAATAATATATCAAACAATGTTAAAATTTAAAGAATATCGAAATGGTTAAATTTCTTCCTGTACTGACCATGAGTGTACTCCAACAGGAGAAAAATTACTGGACCATAATCAATGTGGAAAAATCCTAAGTTATAAACAAACATCCTCTCAACATCAGAAAATACATACTGGAGAGAAATCCCACAAATGTGCCAAATTTCAAAAGATCTTCACCCAAAAGTTACAGTTCAAGGTACATCTGAAAGGTCATACAGGAGAAAAACTGTATGTATGTATTGAATGTGGCAAGGCTTTTGTACAGAAGCCAGAATTCATTACACATCAGAAAACCCATATAAGAGAGAAACCCTGTAAAGGCAATGAATGTGGAAAATCCCTTTTCCAAGCATCTTCTTTAT
The DNA here is from genome assembly GCA_004363605.1 of Indri indri. Taxonomy (NCBI): domain Eukaryota; kingdom Metazoa; phylum Chordata; class Mammalia; order Primates; family Indriidae; genus Indri; species Indri indri. Next base: position 110,048 of record RJWJ010001989.1, read on the forward strand.
TCAGGCATCAGAGAATTCATACCAGAGAAAACCTCTATGAATGCCCTGAATGTGGGAGAGGCTTCCCTTATAACTCAGATCTCAATATACATGAGAAAATTCATACTGGAGAGAGACACCCTGAATGCAGAGATTGTGGCAAAGCCTTCACAGAAAAGTCCACCCTCAAGATACGTGAGGAAATTCATACAAGTGAGGGATCCTATATATGTACTGAATGTGGACAGGCCTTCACACAGAAGACACAATTGATTGCACATCAAAGAATTCATTCTGGAGAAAAACCATGTGAATGCAGTCACTGTGGGCAATCCTTCATTTCCAAGTCCCAACTTCAGGTACATCAACGAATTCACACAAGAGTGAAGCCGTATATATGTACTGAATATGGGAAGGTCTTCAATAATAGTTGCAACCTCATTACACATGAGAAAGTTAAAATTAGAGAGAAATCCTTCATATGTACTGAATGTGGGAAGGCTTTTACCTACAGGTCAGAGTTAATTATACATCAGAGAATTCACACTGGAGAGAAGCCTTATGAATGCAGTGACTGTGGAAAAGCCTTCACTCAGAAGTCAACACTCACAGTGCATCGGAGAATTCATACAGGAGAAAAATCATACGTGTGCATGAAATGTGGGCTAGCCTTTATCCGGAAGGCACACTTGGTTGCACATCAAATAATTCATACTGGAGAGAAACCTTATGAATGTGGTCAGTGTGGGAAATTCTTTACTTCCAAGTCACAACTCCATGTGCATAAACGAATTCACACAGGAGAAAAACCCTATATGTGCAGTAAATGTGGGAAGGCATTCACCAGCAGGTCAAATCTAATTACACATCAGAAAACTCACACAGGAGAGAAAGCCTATATATGTTCTAAATGTGGAAAGGCCTTCACTCAGAGGTCAGACTTGATTACACATCAGAGAATCCATACTGGAGAGAAACCTTATGAATGCAGTACCTGTGGAAAAGCCTTCACGCAGAAGTCAAACCTCAATATACACCAGAAAATTCATACTGGAGAGAGACAATACGAATGCCATGAATGTGGGAAAGCTTTCAACCAGAAATCAATACTCGTCGTGCATCAGAAGATTCACACAGGAGAGAAACCTTATGTATGCACTGAGTGTGGAAGAGCCTTCATCCGGAAGTCAAACTTTGTTACTCACCAGAGAATTCACACTGGAGAGAAACCTTATGAATGCAGTCATTGTGGAAAATCCTTCACCTCCAAGTCTCAGCTGCTGGTGCATCAGCCAATTCACACGGGAGAGAAACCCTATGTGTGTGCCGAGTGTGGGAAAGCCTTTAGTGGCAGGTCAAATCTCAGTAAACACCAGAAAACTCATACAGGAGAAAAGCCCTACATGTGCTCTGAATGTGGGAAGACTTTCAGACAGAAGTCAGAGTTGATTACACATCATAGAATTCATACTGGGGAGAAACCTTACGAATGCAGTGACTGTGGGAAATCTTTCACTAAGAAATCACAGCTCCAAGTGCATCAGCGAATTCACACAGGAGAGAAGCCTTATGTGTGTGCTGAGTGTGGGAAGGCCTTTAGCAATAGGTCAAATTTGAATAAACACCAGACAACACACACTGGAGATAAACCCTACAAGTGTGTGGTCTGTGGGAAAGGCTTCTTTCAGAAATCAGTGCTCAACATGCATCAGGGTATTCACACTTGAGAGAAACAGAGTGAGAAAACCTCACTGAGGACAGGTTTGATTGTACATTATTCAATCCATGCAGCAGGAAAATATGTATATTATTTGAACTAGAAATGCCCACATCAGAATGTCACACATTATTGTTCAGAAAGGGATGTCTGAGAAAGCACTGAATGAGGTGAGGGAAGCTTCCCACATTGTCACTAGCCTCATTAAACCTTGGAACATTCATCCTGAGAAGGAACCAAGTCAATTGGGTGGATTAGAAAAGGGCTTTTCAGGCCGGGCGCTGTGGCTCACGCCTGTAATCCTAGCACTCTGGGAGGCCGAGGCGGACGGATCGTTCTGAGCTCAGGAGTTCGAGACCAGCCTGAGCAAGAGCGAGACCCCGTCTCTACCAAAAATAGAAAGAAATTAATTGGACAGCTAAAAATATACATAGAAAAAATTAGCCGGGCATGGTGGCACATGCCTGTAGTCCCAGCTACTCGGGAGGCTGAGACAGTAGGATTGCTCGAGCCCAGGAGGTTGAGGT
>RJWJ010001990.1:0-32076 GCA_004363605.1 Indri indri
AATATGTGTCAGGTGATCATATTTGTGATTCTATATAAAATTATTTTTTTATATATGCAATTATAATATGGCAGCAATAGAGGCTGACCATATTTCCTTGGGAAAAATAACTTTTCTTCTATTAATGTAATAAAATACAAATAAAAATAAATTAAGCATAGAATTATTCCACAATAAGAAAACAGCAATTAAAAAATTGCAAGGAATTCAGTTTTTAAGAGTTGGAAGTGCAAGAAGGATTTTTGGCACTATCAGAATGTATACTTAATTAATTGAGTCTGTCTATAAAATTCAACTTTTATAAAAAATGTGCTGATGTTTCAAGTATTGGAACAATTCCACCCAACCTTAGTGACCCCATTAAAAAATTACATACACACAAAAGTAAAAATAATTTATAACAATTACAGAGAAATTCTTTTCTCAAGGCTCTGGAGGTAAATAGTATAAATAATCTAATTGGAAACATTAAATATCATTATTTTTTCTAATTAATGGAAATAAGGAGCTGGTACTTCAGGGTTGTTAGTTCTCTGATTATCATAGCTGATGTCTAATTGCTTGTTCAAATCTTAAGCCACTTCTTTTCTGATTAACATCACTAAACTAAAAATTCATCCATTTGGCTTTATTGTCAAACTATTCTATCAATTTTCTCTGAAAAATTACCTAGAACATTTATGTCAATACCATATCAAGACTTAGTTTGCTTTCTTCTTTCAGAGTTGAGAAATATGTTCTATTTTATTTCATTTCATTTCATTTTTTGAGACGGAGTCATCCTGGCTAGTGTGCAATGGCGTCATCATAGCTCACTGCAACCTCAAACTCCTGGGCTCAAGTGAACCTCCTGCCTCAGCCTCCCAAATAGTAGCTGGGACTACAGGTGCATATCAGCACGCCCAGGTAATTTTTCTACTTTTCGTAGAGACGGGGTCTTGCTTTTGCTCAGGCTGGTCTCGAACTCCTGAGCTCAAGCAATATTCCTGCCTCGGCCTCCTAGAGTGCTAGGATTACAGGCGTGAGCCATCGCATCCATCGCAGCCATGTGATAATTATTTTCTGTGTTATAATAGCAATATATCATTGACTCCACATTGGCCCCTTATCTAAACATGGAGCTAAAAATTTAGTGAGTTTTTGATAAAACTATCCATAATCTTCACACATTAGCAAGGAAGTTGAAACAAAGGGTGACTTGTAGGTTTGTGACGTATTTTTCCTGTACATAAATATGAATAATGGAAACATTTAGTAAGATGGTTTTAGGTTCAAGAATTTAAATTATTTACACTGAAAATGAGGTATATTTCTAAATTTGAATTCTTCAAAGGAATGCCTTGGACCTTTTATCATAAATTAATGAACACCGTTACACTTTCTGGATTAAATACACACACACTCACACAAACACACATGGGCATTCCACTGGACCACATTTTTTGTGTGTTCCCATTGTGAGTATTAATTCTCACAAAGGTTTGGCCATGTGTTTGATAACACAGTAGCTTTGACTATGTCCCTTGGATTTCAGGTCCCTTGGGTGAATGTGTTGGACCCCTGCCAATCCAACAGTTTGCCTGTCACAGGCTGGTTAAACTGAACCCTAGATAACCAGAGGTCCTTAGATAAATCCAGTTATGCCAATTTTATTTCTTAATGGTTTACTATAAGAATTATTATCTGAAAATCAACCTAGAATAAATTTCTTTTTATGTTCAGGTATGAAGAAAGGGTACTTTGTTGCTAATATATAATTCAGACATAATTTTTCTCTCATCGCACACCTACTAGACTGAGTTTCAATGGTGAAAGGTAGGAACTGTAACAAGAAAAGGTATCAGCACCGTGACATGGTTTCCTTAGTTGCAAAGCCGGTATTCTGGGAGTTTGTTCCTTTGGGACAAGACCCTGGGTTTTTCCTTGTAAGTACATTATCAAAAGTACAGTAACTTCAACAGAATGAGAAGACAGCCCACAGTCAAAATATACACCAAACTTTGAAAACTCAACAATAAGAAAACAAACAACCCGATTGAAAAATGCATGAAAGATCTATACATCTCATCAAAGAAGATATGCAGATGGAAAATAGGCACAGAAAAAATAATCAATATCATATGTCATCAGGGAAATGCAAATTAAGAAAACAATGAGATACCAATACATACCTATTAGAACGGCAGAAACCCAAACCACTGACAACAAACAGCAAATGCTGACAGGGATGTGGAACAGCAAGAACTCTCATTCATTGCAGTTTGAGAAAGCAAAATGGTACGGCCACTTTGGAATACAGCTTCGCAGTTTCTTACAAAATTCTCTTACCATGCGATACAGCAATTGCACTACTTGGTATTTACTCAAATGAGTTGAAAACATATGTCCATACAAAACTCTGTGCATGGATACCTATAGCAGCTTTGCTCATAATCCTCAAAACTTGGAAACAACCAAGATGTCCTTCAGTAGGTTAATGCATAAATAAACTGGTCCATTCAGACAATAGACTATTAATCAGGCCTAAAAAGAAATGCATTATCAATCCATGAAAAGACATGGAGGAATCTTAAAGGTATATTACCAGGTGAAAGAAAACCTGAAAAGGCTACCTGCTCTATGATTCCAACTATATGACATTCTGCAAAAGGCAAAACTATGGAGACAGTAAAAAAGATCAGTGGTTGCCAGGAGTTAAAGGGAGGAGGGAAGCATAGGCAGAGAGCAGAGGACTTTTAGGGCAGTGAAACTATTCTGTATGGTGCTGTAATGGTGGATACACATTCCTATACACTTGTCAAAACTCACAGAACATACATTAAGAGCAAACCCTCATGGTGACTATGGACTCTGGGTGATAATGATGTTTCAATGTAGACTTCTTAATTGTAACAAAAGTTCCAGTTTTTTGGCGGATGTTGGTGGTAAGGAAGACTGTGTGTGTTCTGCGCAGGGAATATATGGGAATTGTCAATACTTTCTATTGTTCAATTTTACTGTGAACCTAAAACTACTCAAAAAATAAAGTTTGTTAAAAACAAAGTACAGTCACTTTTAAACTACTTATCAAAAGACTTAAAAAATATGATAGCTCATACAACAATCAAGACTACTGTAGTTTTTCCTTATAGCTATAATATCAAGGATCAAGTTTTTTAATGAATAACTGATTAGTTTGAATCATATGAAATTGATGATCTTTTTGAGCTTCAAAAAACATAATTTAATATGATATGATTTAATAAAAAGAGCACTTTAAAACTAGGGTTATTCTGGTAAATCTAAGTATCTGTTCATCTTTTCAAATCTATTTTTCTACCATTTTCAGGATCCTGTTTTCTGCAAACCATTTATTAGCCACCCACCACACTTCACCACACTCTTGCTTCTGACCGGTATTTTACCTGAAATTTTATCGGTAGATAACAAAAGTCTACATAATTTTGATGTATACTGAAGAATATAAATATTTCAATATCTTTCATATCAGTTTTCACTTTCTTGTTAGCTAAATTATAAGCTTTTTTTGATGTTGAGACTATGATTTCTTTATCATCTATTATTTTCTACCTACTGCTATCTGTATCCAGTGGATACATAAAAAGTATTTAAATGATAATTTATGGCTATACCTTTAGGAACCACAGCATAATTCACTGTAACTGTGTGTTACCTGCAGGATAAAGTGATTGGAAAAAATTCTCCATAAGATTGCAGACTCCTTTATGGCCTTGACCAACTACTTGGGCCACGTGCATTGTAATTATAAAAACACTCTCTCTGAATACAGCATCTGTCTACTACTTGAAAGAGCACAGAGAACATTCTACGTAATGCCCAAAGGCTGTTTCTTGACATCTGGCAGCAATCTCTCTATCCATGTTTCGAGGCCAGAAGGTGAGGGATGAGAGAATGTTTGACAACAGCACACTATCACCACTTTCAATCTATGTGCATGATGATGGGGAAATTAAGAGTATCATGGAAATAATGGAAACCCTTGCAATAAACATGTTTCTCCTGGCTATACAATGATGCTTAAGACATGACCATTCTTAAATTGCTTTGACGAAAATTATTGTATTTAAAATCAAAAGTGAGAAACATGAAAGTCCATTTATTATGAAATAAGAGACCTTATACATGATTACTAACTGGGCTTTTTTTTTTTAATTTTATCTGTAACATAAACTATGCACAATAGAGATGGTTTAGAAATTCTAACAATTTTAGTGTACTCTACTAATTGAGAACTTCTCATGTCTGAGTTCCCATAAGGTATATTAAAAAGTGAACACTTGCGTTTTAAGCACAGGCTCTTGTTCTTATATATAAATGAGCTTGCATATACTTAAATGTTAAATCTTACTCCAAAACTGCTGCATTTTTCCCTACGTGCAGAATAATTACTCTATCTTTTATCAGAGGAAATGGAATATTTTCTTTTGCTCAAACATCATTTCCAGTAAGAAATATGTTGATGGTAAAAAATATTTTAAGGGACAATTAACATAAAAGCCATTAGCTATAACCCACTACCTCCCAAAGAGAAACTAATACGTACAGTAAACAGTGTGCACAAATGAATGTATGGCTTTGTTGAGTCAGTGATTGCCATGTGCTGGGTTGACTTCTGGCTCTGTCTCTTAACTCTACTCAGTCTGTCAGTGACCCTTGGCCGTCTCCAACTACTCAAGCTGCAAACAGACTGAAACCAATTTGTTTTCCTTATGTTTTTAAAGCCACTAGCCTGGTATGCTAATTAGAAATAAATCGCTTGACCCATAAAAGGAACGGCAGGAAACCTGAAATGAAGGCATTATCCAACACTTCATGCTCCTTAGTGATGCCATTTTAAATATTTCAGACAGCCTATAAATAATTAAAACCTCACCACAGCAAATTATGTCCTATTATGCAAATAAATAGCCTCCTCCCTGGTTTCATTAAAGATTCTAAATGACAAGCTGAGCAGTTTAAACATAGCAAGGTATTGCAGTGAGGCGAGAAATCTTTCAATATTTTTTTTTAATTGTTAGTGCCAAGTTTCATGTGGATTTTTACTCTAACACTTTAATTTGCATGAGCAAATAAACCTTTAATAAACCTTTTGTAAGTGGAGGAAATGCATCATTTAATTAAATTTGATATGTTGTGAAACTGTTGTGCCTCATGAATATTTAAGAAGCACAAAACTCTCCTTTTTACTGAAAAGAGGACAATATTAAGTAAGAAGGGACTTTTCAAGAAGTTAACTGATAGTATGTGAGAAATTGAAAGTAATCAATAAATGTTTGGTATTAACTTTTTAATAAAATTGATAGACCTGCATACATATAAATATCAACAGCATGCTCATACTTCCCTACATCATATCAAGTTTTATGCATAATTTTTGAAACAATGATATCAAAAAGGTTTTATGTGTGAACATTTCAAACTCATTTGTCAAAATATTTCAAACATCCTTATTTTCTGTTTCTCTAAGGTGTTTCTTTACTTCTTGCCAAATCTAGAGAACCCCGAGGATTATATAGTAAAGTATGATTGTTGCAAAACACTGCAAGGGAAAAAAAACCCTATTTTTTAGTCTAAAAATGCTCTCTATATAATAAAGAAATGCCACAGAATAGAGAAATGGGCTCTCGTCAAAGTACATAAATATCTTTGTCCATAAATAATTAAAATACTACATTACCCCAAAGCACATTCTCACATTTTTACTTCAATTAAAACATTATAAACATAAAAGGAAATTCTTCTATAATTATTTTACTGGTAATTGATTGTTGAAGAAATGTCTATCAATTTTTACCATGCCAGCAGAGCAACTGCTTATAGTAATAATAAATGTGACTTTCTCTCACACTTAGAAACTAAGGAGTTTTCTAAATAACTTTGTATAGTCTTTATTAACAATTTTAAAAGTCCATTTTGGATTGGAAAAAAGTGTTATATGTAGTATAAATTATGCTTGAATGAAAATAGATAGATTTTATTTCCTTAAAAATAAAAGGTTAATATATTTATTATTAATGTGATATGAATAATACCAAATATATCTGTCTTTGAAAATATTGTGATATATTATTTCAGTTATATCAGTTAAGAGCGGTCTGGCTATTTTTAGAAAATAATTTTGATGTAACCATGATTATTATAAATATATGAAGGCTCTTAGGAGAGTCAATTATATTCAAGGTAATGTAATGTTACTTGCGGAAGAAAAGGAACAGTTCAGTAATTATTCCAAAGAAAAAGGTGACTTGGACTTTATCAACATCCTCAAACTATCAGGCATCACCCATATTCCCAAAATATGAACTACAGCTGATTTTGAGAAAGTAGGTTCATCCCTCCCTATTCACCACAGACATTCACCAAAACCTATACCTACTTTACCTCTGATTGCATGATTTTAACCTATAGTCTTGCTCTCAGAAGATGAGTTCTCCTTCCTCAGGGATAATCTTTCTAATACACTTTCATCCTATTTCCTAAATTTTCATCTAGGTAATTCTTTGATAATAATTAACTTGGCTTTATTCTATTTGCGATGTCTCTTTCTCTGCCAACTCTTTCTTATTCTCTCTTCCCATAAAATAATTGAACAAGCAGATCAATAAACAGTTCCCACGTAGACAAATGAAGCCAAGAGAAAATCCTTGCTTTGCTCTGTGCTTCCCTCTAGCTGCCACTCCTTCTTCCCACTCCCTATTAATATATTTCATTCCCATTATACGGGCATTTCTTGGTCATAGTGAGAATTTGGTTCCAAACCCCTGAAATTAAGCAAATACCCTATAAAGCAAGGCACACAATTTTTTTGGTTTCCAAAACAAATAAAAATTATTTTTACACTATATCATAGTAAATTAAGTGTGCATGGCATTATGTCTAAAAAATATACACACCTTAATTTAAAAAGACTCTATTGCTAAAAAAAGAAAATGCTAATGATTATCTGAGCCTTTAGCAAGTCATAATCTTGCTGTTGTGGAGGGTCTTGCCTAGATGTTGATAGCTGCTGATTGATCAGGGTGGTGGTTGCTGACTATGGGGATGGCAGTGGCAATTTCTCAAAATAAGATAACAATGATGTCTGCCACATTGATTGATTCTTCCTTTCATGAAAGATTTCTCTACAGCATGTGACGCTGTTTGATAGTATTTTACCCTCAGTAGAAGTTCTTACAAAATTGTAGTCCATCCTCTCAAACCCAGCTGCTGCTTTAACAACTAAGCTTATGTAATATTTTAAATCCTTTGTTGTCATTTCAACGATGTTCGTATCATCTTCACTAGCAGTGGATTCCATCTCAAGAAACCACTTTCTTTGCTCATCCTTAAGAAGCAACCACTCATCCATTCAAGTTTAATCATTAGATTGCAGTAATTCAGTTTGAACGTCGAGCTACACTTCTAGTTCTAATTCTCTTGCTATTTCCACCACATCTGCAGTTACTTCTTCCACTAAAGTCTTGAATCCCTCAAGGTCTCTCATGAGGATTGGAATCAACTTCTTCCAAATTCTTTTTAATGCTGATATTTTGACCTCCTCCCATGCAACACAAATGATCTTAATGGTAGCTAGAATAGTGGATCCTTTCCAGAAGTTTTTCAATTTACTTTGGCAAGATCTACCAGAGGAATCCCTATCTATGGCAGCTATAGCCTTAAAAAATGTATTTCTTAAATAACAAGGCTTGAAAGTTGAAATTATTCCTTGATTCATGAGCTGCAATGTTGGGTTAGCAAGCATGAAAACCGTATTAATCTCCTGGTACATCTCCATCGGAGCTCTTGGGTGACTAGGTACATTGTCATTAAGCAGTAAATATGCTGTACACAGATGTGCTGTCATCCAGGCTTTGTTATTCCATTTACAGAGCACAGGCAGAATAAATTTAGAATAACTCTTAAGGGCCTTAGGATTTTTCAGAATGGTAAATGAGCATTGGCTTCAACCTAAACTCACCAGCTACATTAATCCCTAACAAGTGAGTCAGCCTATCCTTTGAAGCTTTGAAACCAGGTATTGACTTCTTTCTGGCCATGAAAGTCCCAAATGGCATCTTCTTCCAATATAAGGTGGCTTCCTCCATATTGAAAATCTGTTGTTGAGTGTAGCCACCTTCATCAATTATCTTAGCTAGATCTTCTGCATAACTTGCTGTACCTTCTACATCAGCACTTTCTATTTCATCTTGCACTGTCATGTTATGAAGACTGCATCTTTCCTTAAACCTTATGAACAACCTCTGCTAGCTTCTAACTTTTCTTCTGCAGCTTCCAGATCTCTCTCAGCCTTCATAAAATTGAAGATATTTAGGGCCTTGATTTGGATTAGGTTTTCACTTGAGGGATGTTGTGGCTGGTTTGATCTTCTATCCAGACCTCTAAAACTTTCTCTGTATTTTGCTTAGGCTATTTTGCTTTCTTATCATTTATGTGTTCACCGGAGAAGCACTTTTAATTTCCTTCAAGAACTTCCCCTTTGCATTCACAACTTGGCTAACTAATTGGCACAAGAGGCCTAGCTTTTGGCCTACCTTGGCTTTCAGCATGCCTTCCTCACTAAGCTTAATCATTTTAGCTTTTGATTTACAGTGAGCAATGTGCAACTCTTCCTTTCACTTAAACACTTAGAGACCATTGTGGAATTATTAATTGACCTAATTTCAATATTGTTGTGTCTCAGCAAATAGGAAAGTCCAAGGAGAGGAAGAGAGATGGGAGAAAGGCCAGTTGGTGGAGGAGTCAGGACACAGAAACCGTTTATTGATTAAGTTCACCATTTTATATGGGCGCAGTGTGTAGTGCTCCAAAACAGTTCCGATAGTAACCTCAAAGATCACTGATCATAGAACGCCATAACGGATAGAATAATAATGAAAAAGTTTGAAATATTTCAAGAATTACCAAAATGTGACACAGAGACACGAAGTGAGCACACGCTGTTGCAAAAATGGCACCAACAGATTTGCTCAACACAGGGTTGCCACAAACCTTCAATTTATAAAAAAAAAAAAACCAAAAAAAACCCCCACAATATCTGCAAAGAGAAATAAAGTGAAGTGCTATAAAATGAGGTATGAAAACAGTTAATTTGCATTAATATTTCACTTTCTAATTTTCACTAACTACTCAATTCACTTTAATCTAGCTTCTGCCACCAGTACTGCCATGGACAGTGGTTTATCAAATGATCTTCTGTTTCGTGAGACCGATATATGCTGTTCTCAAACTCCCTGTGGCTTTTGACATTATTGCCAATTCACAGTCTCGAGAACGCGTCTTTCTTGCTTCCCTGCATGACCCTCTTGGGTCTCTGTCTTCCTTGCTGAGAGCTCTTTCCTAGGCTTCTTCCTCTTTCTTCCTTGTTCCTGTGTCCCTTTTCAGGATTCCATTCAGTCCTCTCTGTTTCTAACACGACTCCATGGTGATATAATCTTTGCCCTTGGTTGCAACAACCACATGCATCTCTAAGACCCACATCTATTTTGTAGTCTGCTTTTCTGTGAAATCTGACACTCACCTGTCTGTCATAGACCTCTACCTGGAAGTTCCTTATGTCTCCAAAATGTCTTAATTTCACTCCTATGTCTCTCAAAGATCTATCTTCTTCTTAATGTCCCAGCTCTTGTTTATTAGTCTAGGCTTTTTAGAATACAGCAGAAGATAAGTGGATTGATAGATGGGATAATGGAAACATACATAGATACTCATCAACTGATCAGCCCTTCATCATCTATAATCTATTATAAAGACCCAACTAGTTTTGCCATCCTGGTCCCATATTTGCTGTTGCTGACAGTGATGTCTTACTTCAAAAGTCTTTTCTAGGTATTCTTTTGAGTAAAATTTTTTATTGTTTCCTCTCACACACAGGATAACAGTTCAAATTTCTTAACATAGCAGACAGGGTTGCCACGATTAGATCCCACTCTCTTCTGTTTTAGTTTTCTTCTCTTCTTCGCCCTGCACACATATCTCCTCTGTTGGCCTACGGGGTTCCCAGCTACCCTCTAATTCCTGCTCAGGGTCTGCTGTCACCCTGAAACATTCCTTGAAACTCCCAGATATTGAGTTAATCACTACCTTACCTGTATAGCTTCTGTGCCTTCTCTGTAACTTCTATTCACGTATCCCAGCACAACGTAATTATTTCTTTACGTGAATTTTCTTCAGACTGAGGATTTCCTACATATCTTTGTAGCCTGAGCACTTATCTTGGTGTCTACCACATCTATCACAAGTTTGTTATTAAATGCACATAAATTAAACTGATCTGGTCATACATTGTTAGTTATTGAAAAGAAGCAAAACAAGCAATTCTATAGAAGAGAGGTCAAGAAAAAGAGCATTGGATTTGGAGACTGAGACATGAGTTCAAATCCTGATTCTGTCCCTCTCTAGTCTTCACCAAATCATTTAATCTCAGTGAGATATAGCTATTTAGAAAATAATACTTAATAAAAACATAGAAGTCAGGCATATAAAATCAGTAGCATGGAGCCTGATATGCAATAGTCATTGAAAAAATGGAATATATTACCATAAATAACTTTGGATTCTTTATGGTGATCCCTGCCTAAAACATCCTTTCCTAATGGCTAACTGTTGAAAAATTGCAAAATTACATATTCTCTGATTTGAGTAAAATTTTTTGTTCATTAAGAATAATCTATTATTAGAGAATTAACACAACAATCCATAGGAAAAAATTTATATCTCTTTATAATTGAGTCCATCTTATTTCTGTGTTCCACTTTTTGATATAAGAAAGGACACATGAGCAGAAATATGTAGGGTTACTCAGAGTGACTGATGAACAGGGCAGGAAAGCAGGGGCTGCAAGATTTCTTAGAAATGTTCAGAGATGTTGATCTTACTCAGAGATTACTATAAAGCCTTGAACCAAAAGGATTGAAATGCAATAATAAAATATAAATATAAATAATAATTATCGATAGCAGTGATTCTGAAATACCAGTTAATACTATTAGCCATAAAATGTTAGTGTGTACTAGAATATAGAAAATGTGTTTTTTCCTAAAATCACACATTAAGTAAAAGGGGAGAAAAAGAAATGCTACTTGTCAGAGTTCATGCCTTAGACTAAGACTAGATGAGAAGAAGACTAAAAGAAAGTGCTGCATTGACAGGAATCCAACAGAATCAGTTAATATGCTTGTCTTAGGGTAATGTAACTTAAGCCTTCAATTTACATTTGACCATAGTCTAGCATTCATGCTTGACATATTACACAGCTCATAATGAGTTTTGCTGTTGGCCGACTGTTTGTTTCCTTTTGTGGTTTATGTTTTCATATTTAGAGAAATGATCATAATTTTGACATTGGTACTACTCATTATATATGATAGTTCTTAATACTCCTCTAAGCTAGTAAAATAGTTGGGGTACTATAGCAGCTCTACATTCCAAACCTAAAATTTCAGTGATTTGACATAATTAAAGTTTACTTCTCATTTAGTTACAATGGTTAATTGCAGGTAATTCTGGTGTTCATTTCCATATTGACATTCAAGGTGGCAGGCTTCTGTCATCTGACAGTTCCACATTCTTGAGGGCCTATGCAATCAGTCCGTGGATGGAGAAAGAGCATGAAAGATGGAGGGCGTCAAGGTTTTAAAGCGGCAGTGCTGGAGATAATGCAAATATTAATAATTTCTACTGACATTCTTTTGGCTAGAGGTCAGTCACATGGTCAGATTAGACTTGCAGGGGACTAGGAGATATACCTTACTTACGTAACAGTAGAGAAGAAAAGAACATCCATTTGATCAACATGTAGGCAAGCTTTCTTATAGGGTTTCCTCAGATTTATTAGAGTTCGTTTTGTTTTCAAGTCCCACCAAATCTTACAGCAATGATACCCTTTCTTATCATTCTATTCTCACATCACTGCTTGTCCATTTCAAATAATAATATTATTAATAATCACATCTCATATTATTTTTATATCTATCATTTATCTAAGCCTGAACACATTCTCCTGAAGACAGGATTATCTCAATTTTATAAGAAAATAAACTGAGAACAACAGAGTTCCAAAATAACTTAAGAAGGTAAGGAAGGATGAAAATTCTGTTCTCCAAATAGTCCTTATGTTCTATACTATTTTATTTTTAAAATAAAATGGTGGATGATCACTTTTTTCAATGCTGACTTTTGTGTTGTTTTCACTTTATTATTCAATGGCCAGGTGGGGTGGCTCATGAGTGTAGTCCCAGCACTTTGGGAGGCTAAGGCAGGAGGATTGGTTGAGCCCAGGAGTTTAAGACCAGTCTGGGCAATAGAGCAAGACACCATCTCTACAAAACTTTTAAAAATATTAGCTGGGTGTGATCATGGCACACATCTGTAGTCCCAGCTACTTGGGAAGCTTAAGCAGGGGGGCTGCTTGAGCCCAGGAGTTTGAGGTCGCGGTGAGCTGTGATGACACTACTGCACTCTAGCCTGGGAGATAGAGTGAAACCCCATCTCAAAAAAATAAATCAGTCAATAAATTAAAATAAAATAAAATGTGTGTATGTCCAAGTACATACATTTAAAATGTTCATTCCATATTTATTTTGGTCTTAATATAATCTTAGTATGCCATATCTCTTCATTAATTTTATTCTCAATAAATATGGAAATCTTTATGCTTTGTTTTTAAGCTCATGGATGTCCTTGACAAGAAACTTCAGAGTAATGTGTTGAAAAACATTACAGATGACAATTATAGTTCTACAGAAAGTCACTTTACATTTTGAAAGATAGAACTGCTGAGATTTTTTTCTTTAGTGATACCAACTTTTGCAAATTGTGTGACACAATTTTATAAGATTATTTTAAATATCTTAATAAATTGGACCATCTCTATTTCTAATTTTTGGTGTTTAAATGAAACATTCTAAGTTAAAATTAGCATGGCTTTTCTCTTTGGGTAATTTTAAAACACATTTTCTAGTCTTCATTATGCCTTTCAACTGCCTACTATTAAAGCTGATACAAAATATTACATCTTAAAGTTGAGCAGATTGTTCCTTTATTCCAGGACAAAGGTCTGAAAATATGAACAGAAACTATCACTGACGTATTTGGCATTTAAATATTTAGCAGGTTTTCTCTTCCTGAATTGAAATAATTACTACTTAAATTGTGCTGAATATATTTTAAACAGAATACTTTAAATTGTAACTGAATTTGACATATTTAATTAAGATACTTATTTTTAAGTTTCAGTTTTTTAACATAAGAATATTGCTAATTTATACATTTTAAATATCTTTACATATTTATATGTTTGTTCTCTGGAAAAAATAGCAGCCTAACTTTCTCAAGTATACCTAACTCTCTGATGTTTTTTGTGCTAAATACAAAAGTTTTGACTCTGGCATCTTCTTATTTTTCCTATCCTTATTTCTCTACTTCTATTTATTTATTTTTCTTGTTATTTTACTTCTATATTTTATAAGCTTCCACAAATTCTTTTTTTATGAGAAATACATACTTACATATTTACCAGTTTCTTCTAGCAGACCGAAAATGATAAATTATAGTTAGTCATTAAAATTCTCTGCATAGCTGTGTGTGAGGCTCTCACAGTATTTTGTTAGAAGATGAATAACTCCAGGTAATGACTTAAGATAATAACGCAAACATACTAAGCTGGTTTCTTAATACTTAGAAGTAAATATTTGGATGAAGGTATACTATAAAATAGATGTAATCTGGGTGCCATCAATTCATCCAGATTGTGTAACCCAGAAATAGCTATGATACCCTTTTATACATTTCTTCTCAAAATTTTGAGAGAATTGTAGATTGACATCCATTTGTGCCAAATAATACAAAAAGATTCCATGCACCCTTTACCCAGTTTTCCCAATGGTAACATCTTAGAAAACTATCGTACAATATCATAATCATGATATTAACATTGGTAAACTGGAAATACAGAACATTTCCATCACCATAAGGATTCTTCATTGTATTAGTTTCTTAGAGCTGCCCTAATGAATTACAGGTGGGTGGCTTAAAGGAAGAGGAATTTATTCTCTCATACATCTGTCTCTTTGTTGGCACTTTCTATTTGTAACTACTCACTGGAACATTTTATCGTGGCTGTTTCACAACTTCTTTGGGTAATTCTATATATGTTATCATGTATTTGTATCCGTTGATTGTCATTTCATTCAATTTTAGATCTTCCTGGCTTTTAGTATGACAAGGGATTTTCAGTTCAAAACTGGACATTTCCAATCAGTTTAAGAGACTTTTATTCAAACTGTCTCTTCTAGCTGGCTTCCTCTGACTCCACTGTAGCAGAAGGAGAAGCGGGGGCTACGTCATTATCGCCAGGTGAATTAGAAGTCCAGGTCCCCTCTTGGTCAGGCTCCAATAACACCCGAAGGGATTCTCCACGAGGGATCCTTTGACCCAATCACAGTGCAAGGCAGGATGCCTTGTTACTGTGTGCTGAGGGTGCACGTCTGTGGTCTTCACATTATCTAAACCGATACCGTGGGCAGGGAGTGAGGAGAAAACTGCTGTGGGTACATTTTATCAGCATAGAGGAGACAAAAAAATCAAGGTTTCTTATTCGGTCTTCTCTAGCACTAATCAGCAGATTTGGGGAGCATCTCATTCTAGCTTCATGAGGAAGGGACTTTTGGCTTTCCAACCCACATTCATTGGTGGGAGTGGGGGTTGGACAACAGTTTGTTTTTGTTTTTGCTTTTTCTGTGACATTTGGCTGTAGATGATGGGTTATTGTCTAATATAATATGTCTTTCTGGGCTGTCCTTTTCCTGGTCCTTTGCCTAGAAAGAACATGCTTTTGTTGGGTATAGTTTTGTCTGCACCTACTGGTATCTCTAAGCAGCTGAATTCTTCAGCAATAAGATTCAGATATGTGAGATCATAGGGTAATCCAGGAAACTCACCACTGAGTTTTTCCTCAGGTTCCCACATCACTAGCTGGTCTGAATTCTTCTCTCTACCTTGCAAAGTGTTCTTATATTTGTTTTATCTATAATGTCTAGGGTTTTAATTAGAAGGAAGTATAGGAAAAATGCATCTCTTCCATCTTTCTATAAGTGAAAGTCCACTTACATTTATTTTTACAATTAGATTGAGAGAGCTCATTTTAAAATAATTGCTAATTTGCTATATCCAATATCTCTAATGAAATATGTATGCTTAGTTCCCTCATATCTTGAGTTATCTGTATAAGAGTTACCTGAGATATCTGTTACTGCTTTCACTTAATATCAAACACATATGTTTTTGCATTGGGAAATTAAACTTTTTAAACTCAATACAAATCCTCAGAGAATTATTTAAAGTCCATTATTAACATTTACATATGAGAGGTAGGTTTTATTGGGCAATCCATGGTCATGTTGATTATATTTTCTTCCTTTCAGGAATTTTATGATTATAAGTCCAAACAATTTTTTGTTCATTTTAAGAATATGTGGTAAACTAAACATATACTATAAAACATAATTTTATAAAAAAGAAATGTATGCCATGCTCCCTTTGTTTAGTGAATAAGCCACATTATCTATCATTCTATCTTCTTTTGCATACTTATATATACCTCACTACTTATGGGTGTATTAGCCTTTAATCCCTTCATTTTACGCTTTGTTCCTAGTGTCAAAAGCTTCATAGTGTGCTCAGAATTGCTCATCCTAAAATAGCCATTCTGACTGTAGAGCTTTGCCTGAACCTGCTAAGTTTCTAGATTCAGTTATGTGCTGTTTATTTCTCTTGCTGGAAGGAAGATTTTATGCAAGCCTAGGAGAAAAGATCAGAAACCAATTCTGAGCTGTTGTTGGAGAAAGCAGAGCTTGTACAGAGAGTCAGCCCTCAACCTTATTTAGATGGTTAAGAATCAGGATCAAAAAGTTGGGCCAGTCTGTGTCGTGTCTAGTATTCCTCACGATCAAAGAGCATTAGACAGTGCAGAGTTCCAGTTTAGGGCTTGGCTTCTTAAAGCCTTGGTTTTCTGTGATAGAAAAATCTCCATTTTCTATTATTCTTTAAGACACATATTATCTCCCTTTCTCCCTCTATGCCCATCTCTGTCTCTTCTCTGCATTTCAATCTATTGCCTAATTTCTCCTTAGATGTAACCCCACTGCATTCCCAGCTTTTATCATCCTTTGAAAATACATTTACCTTGTCCAAGCTTGCTATTTTTATATACCAAGAGAAAACGACCTGATAAACGATTTGATCCAAACATTTCAGTAACAGTTTGGCAGTTTAGTTTCTGAAGATACATGGTAAGTATTCACTCTGAAATCCTTACATTGAAGCCCTGTTTTTTCAAACTATGAAATAAATGCAATCAGCATCAATTTTAGGAATGTATTTCAGTATATTTTCTATAAATGTATTTTGGTACAGATTCTTACAAAAAAGAAAAATATAAAAATACTACTTTGATTGAATTGGTGCTAGAATTGGCCTGGCCTTCAGAAACAATGCGTGTGTGTGTGTGTGTGTGTGTACATGCATGTGCTTGAAACTTTTCATGGAAAAATTGAAGCACATACGAAAAATTTTTATTAAACAAAGTTTTAACAGTCAAATAATCTCATATGCTTTCTTCTTAGTGTAATTTTGGTGCAAAACTTTTAAATTTTTATAAGAAAATTCAAAGGAAATATTATGGATTTAAGATAGCAAACTGTTCAGTTTTTTCAATAAATAAAACCCACAACCTATAGTTATAATAAATATCCCATTTATAAAAATTGATACAATAAACACAAAAATATTAATAGGTAAATTCACAGTGGACTTCAACAGAGACTACTGAGACTGGAGTTAGTAAGCATTCATATTATTTAAATCAGTACTCCCAAATTAACAAATAAGTGGTGAATAAACAAGTGGAAAATGTTCAACCTTATTATTAACTAAATAAATTACAATTAAAAGATGAATAAGATTCCCTCAAATTTTCATAGTCAAACTTTTAAAAATTTCTTAATATAGATGCTTACAAACACTGCAAAGATTGGATGAAATAGCCACTCAAAATTTTTTCTCTAATGTATTTTCTCAACACATATCAGATACCTTCAAATAAAGAGACCATAAGAGCATGAAATAATCCACATGTAGGAATACAACCTAAGGATATATAAAATCGGTCAAAGTTTTATTCTCAAATAAGTTTAATATCAACTATTCTTTCTATCTGGGGAACTGAAATTAATGTACATTTCCATGACCACCAATTCAAATCTAGGTAGATTAAATACAGTAAATACATGATAAACAATTATTTGGCCATTGAAAAATACTTTTTAATGATATGAGAAAATTAGTACCAAACAATATTAAATAAAAATGTATACAATCGGCCTTATATGTCAAAATAATAAAAATTGCTTATCTTTGACAGGTAGGTCATTGATAACTTTTATTTCCTTCTCTGCCCTTCCTATATATTAAATAGTATTTGAATTTGCTAGAATGCAAGGCTTTGACATTCATAACATACACTAATCTTGAGAATAAAATACATGATCCATTTTTATTTTGTATGGAGCTAAATTCTTCTAATGGAAGAACAGATTGAAAGTTGAACTTAAATCTCAATCTGAAGTAAGTATATACAACATAAAAGAAGTGAGAGGGAAGCAAGTGCCAAGAAATCATAGCTGGACGTGAACTTGACTTAGAAAGGAGTTTTAAAAGTGGAGACAATACACAGAAGAAGAATTCCAAATGAGTAATAACATTTTTGTGTGATGCAGACTGGGTTTGCAGAGCAGACTCGAACCTGACCTGTCTTGTAGAGTCCCTGTTGTGGAGGTTTGATCTCCTCCTGGTGGGGAGTTTGAGCTCCTGGCAGCGCTGTGGCAGCACTCTATGGGGAGAGCTGCTGGAAGCCAAGCAAGGAGCATAAAAGCAAACACTTTGCCTAGAAAAGGATAATTCAATCAAAGAGAAGGGAAGAACAGGTGATTTTTTCCCCCAATACATTTTAGCTGACAGGGCAGGCTTAGAGAACAAAGAAACATTATATGGAGTAACAAATTGAGAAATGTATGGAAACCTCCTCGAAAAGCTGTAAGAAACAAAGTTCTAATAATTTTAATGTCAAATTTTAGAAGAGGAAGAAAATAACTAAAATGAAATCATTTGTTTAAAACATACATATTTATGAGAACATACTTTTTTATTCAAAATAGTGGATGGTGTGGTACTTTTTAAAAGAAAAATATTTGCCTGAAAAGGCTATTGTTCTATGTTTGTTTTATTTATAATATAATTTATCTTTTTATTCACAGTGATTTTTCTCTATATTTACCTTCATCAGGACAAAAAAAAGACATGTATTTTAATATTTGCCTAAATCTTTGATGTTGGGACATTGCACAGATGTTTATGAATATGATTTCATTTATTTTTACTTTGCATCTTTGAAGAAAGCAGAATTTAGATATTATTTTTCTCATTCACTATATTACGAAACCAAAATTTTCAGGACTTAGGGACAAGCCAGCTGGAGGTAAATCTGAGATTTTAAAGTATTTTCTAGTCCTTAAAGCCAATTCAATATAAAGCAGACAATCAACAAAGGTTATCTGAAACAATTTTGAAGTACTTTTCAAGTTATAGAAAGTTACTATAAAGTCCATCCTGTAAAATAGCAAACATTCAAGATACCAACAGGTATTGAGCATTATATTCATTACAGTAGCAACACAAAACAAATGGAAGAGAATGTGTACTTTCAAAATATCTACTACACAGTTCTATTTGTAAACTCGCAATTCCTCCATTGGTTACAAAGAGGAAACCTCTGCTGACACTTGTGCCTTCTCAGGGAAGTAAGCGAAGAGTGCTCCAACGCCCACTCTGGCCAATGCTTTACTCATTCTTTCCCAAGAGGGGTGCGTGACTCACTCCACTGATAGGATTGTGAGGAAGACCCTTCCCAAAGTATGCACTGGTCTTCTGTTTTCTGGGAGGCTTGATCTGCCTGCCTCTTTCCTTCCCTCCTTTTTTCAAAACATCAAACCTGCACACTTCCAAGCACAGTGAGCTTCTTTTCCTCAGAAAGCCCCGTTTTAATGCTGGCCTGCAGGCCCTAAGGATTGAAAGGCCCATCTCTCAGCTTCTCCGTGCAGCCAATAACCAAATAGTGAAATAGGCTCCTGTTTTCATGACGCTGGCTGGGCAAATGTCTTTATGGTGGAAACAGCCTTCTCTCCAGTCTAGTATTGCCAAATAAAACAGAGAATGTACTATTACATTTGAATTTTAGATAAAGAATAAAAAATTTTAATGTAATATGTCTCAAATATTACATGCAATATACTAAAAAATTAGGTATTGCTTATCTGAAATTCAAATGTATGTGTATGCCCAGTATTTTTATTTATTAAATCTGACAGCCTTACCCCAGGCAGGCTTCAAAATCTACATTTGGGCTAGTAGGAAGGAAGAGGGTATTTAACATGTGACTCTATTAGATCAGAAACTAACTCTGAGCCATGCACAGACCTTGTACAGAGAGTCAGCCCTCAGCCTATTTATTCGGCTGTGAGTGGGGATCAAAAAGTTGGGCCAATCAGGAGTGTGGAGTCTCCTATGCTTCCTGATCAGAGAGCACTGGACTGTGCAGAGTCCTAGTTTAGGGTCTAGAGCCTTGGTTTTCTGTGATAGAAAAAATCTCTTTCCGTTTCCTATTATTTTTTAAAATACATATTATCTCCCTGTCTCCGTCTATGCCAGTCTCTGTCTCTTCTCTACATTTCAGTTTATTGCCTACTTTCTCCTTAGATATAAACCCGCTTCATCGCCGGCTTTTATTATCTTTTGAAAATATGTTCACTCTGTCCAAGCTTGCTATTTTTATATACCAAGAGAAAACGACCTGATAAACAATGCGATACAAACATTTCAATAACCGTTTGGCAGTTCGGTTTCCAAAGATAAGTGGTCAGCATTCACTCTGAAATCTCTACATTGAAGCCCTGTTTCCTAAATTGTGAAATAAATACAATCAGCATCAATTCAAGAGGGAATATTGGTATATTTTCTGTAAATGCATTTTAGTACAGATTCTTACAAAAAAGAAACATGTAAAAATTCTACCTTGATGGAGTTTGTGCCAGAATTGTTCTGGGCTTCAGACCAATCTGATCTTATTTTTCAGTAAGAATAAATTCAAATAAGAATCTGATCTTATTATTTTTAGACAAATTACTTTTTTTATTGGAGATTCTCATCGACAAAATTCTAACCTTATAAAATATGTTAATGAAATCTTCCTTCCCAGAAATAATTCTTCTGAAATTTGTATAAATCTAGAAGCTAATATTTTATCATACTTTTAAATATTGATAATTAAATTTTTCCATTTTAGTCTGAAAAACAATATGCCAAATATTTTCCGAAATATTTCCAATGGGCTTTCTATCCTTGGTTCCTCACACAATTTTTAAACTAGTGTATGCTATAAGATGTTATTTATAATTTTATAATGACAACAAAAAGTGATATATATTTGAAGTGCACAAATATACATTTTCTATGACATAAAAATTGCATTTAAAATTTTTATAATAAAATATAGAATATGAAAACAAAAGATATGTAGAATGCACAGGTTCAAAGAGTAAAACTTTAACTTAAATCTGATTTATCTCAAAATAAATGAGTTTAAAAATGTCAGCAAGAGTAAACTGAGATACAATCCCTAGAGAAAAACAACTAGTTTGGTATATTAAAAATGGTAAATATAGTGAGAGAAAAGAAAATATTTTAAACCATAGTAGTGCAAATTTATTTTAATAAATAATAGTTTTCCAAATAAGCTTCTCTCCAGTATTAGTGTAGTCAATTTAAGTTTATTCATATATATTTTGTTTAAGCATCTATTTCCTATACCTCTAGCACTTGTACCTACAGATGACCTTGCCTGGCTCTATGGAAGTGCTTTAGTCAAGAGTTTTTGCTGTTATGATATGAACCATTCAAAAGCAACTCAAGCAGTCAGTGAAGAACAATTCACTGAGGAAAATCATAATGCCAATTTAGCAAGGAATTTTCAGCCCATCAGTTTTCCCAAACCTTTTGCTACCAATACATATATAAAATTAGGTAGAAAACTGTTACACGTAAATTATGGTACTCCAAAAATGAGAAACCAGTTATATACCACATTGCAATATTTTCTTAATTGCTATACATTAAATTTCCTCTTATTTCTTTACTAACTATTATACTATCACCAAATTCTAGCCTAATTGTGTGTAGAAAGAAAGCAAAGTGAAATTCCATATTAAAATTTTTTTTAAAATATATGCACATTCCATTTAAAAATATTCTCTACAACCAAATCAAGTGACAGTAGTTTATTCAATCAGTAGATTTTAAGAAAAAGGCTTTCAAATAAACAAAAACTGCAAATATAATGTCCAATTATTATATAAATTTTTAGTCATTTTCATTTTACTGTTCAAAGAAGACTAACGTTCAGTATATTAAAGAAAATGTCCACCTCATAGCATGTAATCTCTTATATAAATTGATCTTGCAGTGAAATTTTAACACTATTTCAAACCTCACAATCATGTCTGTAATAGCAGACTGAATTGTCATAACCATAGTAGACTGAAGGAAAAAGGGAAACCTGGCTTCTATTGAAAAAGCAATTTGTTCAAAACACATCTTCGAAATCAACAAAAGAGAATTAGATTTTCTTTATGAATTGGTTCTTTTTAAAGTTTTTGATTAGCATTCATGAAAGCGTTATTCTTAGACACATCAGGTTCATTATTATTATGAGCAGTTTATATTGTTGTTGCTTTTTGTTGCTTTTCAAAAGAACATTTAATTGCATAGGTAAAGAATAATACTCGATCACTACAAAAAGTATATAATTTAAAAATCAAATAGGTACTTGAATATGACACGTCTAAAAGTTAAAATCTACCAAAATGAAAATGATCACATAGATAATTAAATAGTTAATTGCATTTTTGTTATAATAAGTTCATTTATGTATAGTGCACTGTGGTAAACAATTATGTTTTACTTAGATTCAAAGGAGCTTAAGTTTGTATATCAAAACCTCATTCACAGCTAATGACTGCTATTTATGAAAGAAGTAAAAGTTTAGATTTTCTTTTTTCCTCCTTTTCTTTCCTTGATATTTAAGTCAATAGATCTTTCATGAAGTATCTAATAGCTATCTGTATGGAAACTATTTCAGACATAACAATGAAATTAATTCTAGTATAACGAAAATAGGATATCTAAATATGAAATTAGGAATCTTGATAAAAAACTGCTCTGTAAAATCTTTCATAAATATACTCATTATGCAATTAAAATTTAAAAAGTTTCAACTTCATCTAATATCTAGGTTTTTACATGATATGTGGAGATTAAAAAATCAACTATCACTTATCTTTACCACGTAATTATAGTTCCCTTAAAATAGGATATATCTGCTATTCTAATAATCTTTGAAGAATCATTTCTATGTAGTTATGGGGAAAAGTGTTTAAAAACGAAATGAACAACAAAATTATCTTAAGAATTGAACTAAATTATGCAGCTTATTTTCTTACTGTTCTTGAATTAATTTAGAAAAAAAATAATTCATGTTAGGACTCCAAAGCATACATAGTTTTATAAATCCAGGAATAATATAATAAGTAGCTTCTATATATTCAAAATGATTAACTGAAAAATAGTATATGTTACACTGATTTTGTTAAGGTTATCTGAAATATACAAAACTTATAGAAATACATAATTCAAACTACTTTATCAATTATGGAGTTTTAACATTTCATATATCAGATGAATCCAGGACTATGGTTCTGTTTTGGTATATTTTATCCACCAAAAATACAAATATCTTGCTTTCCTCCATAGCTTGCTTTGCTATTCACCACCAAAGCAGTGGTAACTTTACTACTGAAGGTCCTCAACCTTGGAAACACGCTATTATGGAATTCTGCTGGGTTTTGTCTCAGCACATACATATAATTAATGTAATATAATATTGTTATATTGTGAGATCTAACAAATGCTATATATTTCCAAATTAAATCTTACTTGTTCAGATTCAAATTTTAATTTAAAATTTAGCTTTGATGAATAATGATATTTTCCTAAATCAGCAATGATGATCATGGAACCAGCATTTTAAAACTGGTTAAGAAAATGTAAACTATTAAGTGAATTATGAACATTCACATTCTTAAACACCATGGTATTTTCTGGAATATTGCCACTGGAGTTTTCATTTGACTAATAATTAAGAAATTACCCAAAGAAATAAAACATTTTGACAAAAAAACTATGATATTCATTTAAATTAATATGTATTTTTTATTTTCTGTATAGGAATCAATTTCTACATAAAAACCTTTCTCTTCCCAATATACTTTGGCACTGAATTCATCAGAACATATAACACGTTCTTCTTAGAATATTAAAGTACTGTATTTTTACAAAATATTATTTCTTCTGGGCACTACTTCTAATCATTCTTTTAGCTAAAATAGTAAACATCCTTGCAGAACTTTTAAAGTGAATTTAAATCTAACGTAGATTTTAAAGAATTTCTCAGCATTTAATTTTGAGAAATTCTTAGCATTTAATGTTCTGGCAGAAGTGCCTAATGCAAAGTGAAATGTTTATTTTATTAGTTTTATTTAAATATTTGGTCAGGTACTTGAAAAATCCTGAGTCCATTAACTTTCAGTTAAAATATCACATTTGTGCATAAATACGTATTAATAACTAAATTTTTCAAAATGTCACAATAACCATGAATACTTTTCTTTACAATGGTCAGTGATGCATTTTAAAATATCTACTTATATTATTTGTATATATTTATCTATGCATACTGAAACTTCACTATAACAGATAATTTAATATAAGAAAAGTCCATGCAAGGACATTTGGCTTTTAAAATATTTAAATACTAAAGCTTATAATGGTCTCTATTGTAACAAGATGATTAATGTTATGATTGAAAGTGGGTAAAAACCTTTAATAGTAAGGTATTTGAAATAATTAAAGGGAAAGTAAGAAATTAAGAATCAAGAAAGCATTCAAGAGAATTTAGAAAAATAAAAAACATGTGGGCTATGATAAAAATACAAACATTATAATGATGCAGTTTGAGCTGTGGACAGAGAATCCTCAAGCAATATGACCTGAATAAATGTGAAATTAAGATTTTCCTCATACCTTGGGCAGTCTCATTTGACATATTATAAATGGTTAGGCCAGATGGTGTTTGGGCAACAATCAGCTTCGATTGCAATCCTGTCCTCTCTAACACATACACATACAACACAGGCTGCTAAGCTATCAAACTCTGTCTGAATAATGATTGGAAAAGAACTAAAATCAACTGCACTTCCATAAATGAGTTGATTATATTGTTTTATATAAAACATGTTATATGTAGCAAATTAAAATGCTGCAACTGAGCTCCAGTGTTTTCTAATTAAAGATCCATGCTATAAAAAAACAAGCAACTCAATTTTGGGATCTCTTTGAATGGCATACATTACTTTAATTCTTCTAATATTAATTGTTATATTTCACAATGTTAGTGGCCACATGACTTTGGTTAGGATAATTTAGCTAAGAAAGTTCAAAAATTGAGAACTCCCCTCATTGGCCAAGCAGGAGAGAATTAATATTATACCTGCAATTATATTATTTTTAGATATTTAATAAAAAAAATTTGGTTTCAAATAGGAGTAACAATTACAGTTTTCTAACACATATTTATTTCTTTTATCTCTTATGAATGAATTTTAGAAAAGTATAACACAAATTAATTTTTAATCATTTTGTAAGATTCTTCCAGAATATAATATTATTCATTTCAGGTTTTTTCCTCTCCTATGGGTGCTGAGTTGATTCTCTGGAGAAAACAAAAACTTTCTAGAAGCAGCTCACTCTTAACTAGGTTAATAACAACAATCTAGTAATAAAAGCACAATGAACAAACTCAAGTCTCTTTCATGATGCCAAAATGTGTGAGTTCAGTAAGTAACAAAAACTGTACTTTTTTTCTTTCATCCTGTATCCATACCATACATAATGATTACAATTAAAATCATAATATAAATACACATTTGTGTTTTTATTGTCATTTTTGATGAGTTGTTTTGTTTTCATTCAATAATATTATAATGTACAGTTTTAAGTTTTGACTGTCATTTCACCGATAGATTACTATGTTACAGTAATCTTTATATCTTTAATGCCTACCACATTGCTTGGCATAAATTAAGAGCACAGTACAAATTTGTTGAATGAATGTACAAATCAAACAAATGTATCAATCAAATCATGCATTTAAATAAATTAACCAATGAATTAAAGGGTCATTTTGCTCAGCTTCTGAGTAGCTGTTCTGGTTTCTTAGTCAATGAAAATTGATCTCTGGCTCGCTCCATTGTCTGAATCCGGGCATGATATGCTGGCTATGGGTTTCTCCCCTCCTCTCTATTTAGGGTAGAAATTTGGTGTACTTCCTTATCCCTGAGCCTCCAATAGCTTCTTCCCTACCTGAAGGCAGAGTCTTCACTCTCTTGGCTGTAGGTTAATCTTCACAGAAGCTGATACTGATGTCCTTTGCTCAATTTTACTATACTATACATACGTTACTTAGGAAGCCAGAATCTGAAAAGAAGGATTTAAAATAGCCATGTTCCTGAACATGCTAAATTACTAATACATCATCAAGTGTGAAGAATGCGCTGAGCTAAACCAGCAGTGGAACCGAGTAGGTAGCTAATGGCAAAGGGAAAAACCCTAAACTAGGTTAATATAATACAAAAGTTTAGAAACACGCACATTCCCAAAATGACTGTTCTTAATTTTTTTCATAGGATAGAAATGTAGAGATAGAGTTGTAGGGCTAGAAAAATACATTATTATAGGTTTCTAATATTTATCATTGTGAGGTCTCTGATTTCCCTGGATGTCTAACTTTTCATGTGTAAAAAGTGTGTGTGTGTGTGTGTGTGTGTGTGTGTGTGTGTGTGGCAGGGGGTGGGGGGGGAGAGGCAAAGAGAGAAAGAGAGAGGAAGAGGAGATTAGAGACCTATAACTGACAGATAAAAAATATCAGATTGAGAGGTCTCAAACTGGATCCTACCTTTGTGACATATTGGCTTTTTATTATGTATTTATACTTTGAAACTTCAGGGTTCAATTTTCCTTCTCAAAATTATATATTTAGATTATGTGTCCTCAATGTTCATTTCTCACTTATTCCATTTTAATCGATGCTTGTCAAATGGACTATCCATCGATATAGTCTTGTGGGGCCAGTTATTATCTAAAACTCAACATATATATAATCCTCAATTCATTGTCTTTCCCATCAAATCTCCTTTCTCCTAATTCCTCAAACCCATTTAATTGACAATATCTACTAGTGTTACCTTGTAAATTAGAGACATATTTCTTCTTTTTTAAAATGCCGCTTCATTATTTCAAGCCATATTCATTGAATCCAAGCTTTTATTATAATTTACAAAGCTTTCCATCGTGGGGCTCTTGCCCATATCTGGCTTCATCTTTCCCAATTCTTACTTACGCTCCTGCTGTCAGCAACTGCATTGCACATCACTGGACCCACGTGCCATCCTGTGCCTGTCTTTGTTCACTTACTTTACTCTGCTCCATTCATTCATCTTCCCTCCAAGTGGATAGTTACTTTGTCTCCTTTAATACTTGGTAAATCTACTCTACAAGATCCTTATACAGCCATAGCTGGGGTTATAACTCTTTGTACCTTTCTGGTGTTTATTCATTTGAATAAATGTCCCAATATAATAGGAACAAAACTGTATCTTATCTTTCTTGGTATTATCAGCACCCATCATAACTCCTGAGACACATTAAAGAGTCAATCATGTTTTTGTTAAATGAATGTGAGGTGGGTAACTATGTAAATGTGCAAAATTTAATTGTTTTAATAATTCAATATAATCTTTAGTTTGATCTTCCTTCTTCCTGATGGAGGGGATAGTCATAATCAATTCCAGGTAAATAGAATCAACTCTAATTAAAGCTTAATCAGTTAAGGATTTTTCTGCTCTTCTTCTTCCACCCATAAGTGACCACTAGTTGTAAGGACTAACACAGATTTACGGACATACAGCACTGAGAAGGCGGGTGGTGTCCATCTCACCCTAGGTCAACACTATCAGTTTATGATGGCACCCACTGATATGTACACTATCTTGTCCAGTCCTCAGGTATGATTGATTACACCCACCTGTGGGAATCCAGTGACCTGTCCATGTGTCCATGTGTCCACATATCCTATCCTTAACTTAACCTTAATACACATGCATGCCTGCCAGCCCACTTGGCTCATCCTTTAAAGACAGAAAACTTTTAGACTCTCTGCCATAGAACTCTGGGATAGTGAGAGGCTGCTCCAGGCCCCCTCTGCCTAGACATTATGACAGGATTTTTAATCTATTGCTTCATATCAGAGAAATGAGCACAAGACCCTCTTCCCTCAAATGGATGCTGCCCGTGAACCCAGGACACAGGACCCCTTCCCAAAAGACCACATCAACGTTTTTCCCATGTCTATCTTGTGCCTGGATAATGGCTTTCAAATTCAAAAATTAAGAATGTGTCACCTTTCTTCTCTGCTTCCATGCTAATTTTCTCCTTGGGCAACAAATTTATTTTGTCTAGTGGTTCAAATGGGGGAAGGTTTTTAACAAAGTAAAAAAGAAATACAGAAATTGAGTGAAGTAGGGGAATAATACCATATCAATTAATACTCAACAATATTACTATAGTACAAATGGGTAAAGACAATTTTTAATGAATCTCACATCCAAAAATTAAATAAATACAATTATTTTGCCCAGATGAGACCCAATTACTTATAATGCTATCAACTTTTTGGTTCCTCCCATCCAAGTACTAATCAGGCCCAACCCTGCTAAGCTTCTGAGATCAGACAAGATTGGGTGCATTCAGGGTGGTATGGCCATAGACAACTTGACTTCTTATACACATACTACTATATGTTTTCATATTCTTTGAATCTTCAACCACAGAACCTGCCCATGTTTATCTGTGCTAGTAGATTTTACCTGCTAGTGTCAATACTTTCGTATTTTTATTCTGCAAATCATAGCCTTAAGCTAGAAGATTTTATATTTGGTTGATGAGAGCTCAATGCTCTAAGTAACCATTATATTTTGAAAGGTATTTGCAGGACTTCAGATGACTAATTTAGATTTTGTTCTTCAATTTAACTACTTTTCTTTACCTTCTCTTTTATATTTTTAAGGCTGTGTGTAATTTGTATCTATAAAATGTGGTCTTATATTTTCATGTGCTTCTAGATTCTACTAAGCAAAACTTCAATGATTAACTAGGACTATTAAATAACTACTAGTTCAAATAAACACCCTTATCTGCTTCATAAAATTGTGATTTTACTGTCTATTCAAGTTGCTATATCCTTCTCTTTGAAAAAAAAGCACATTACGTTGTGATCATTTTACAATGGTCTGTAATGGTTTTAAATACTTTTTTAAAATATAATTTGTAAGGTTGTATAGAATTATGTGTTGTGAGATAAAGTATAACACCTCATCTCTTACTATTGAACATTTAAGCTTTTATGGGAATTAGCTAATTATAAATCAGGTTGTGATTAACGTTTCTTTACACACATTAATGTCTAAAGGTTTTCTTTTGTTTTTATTTTGCTTTTTAATTAGGATTGATTTCATTATGTTTTTATGAATCAAAGAGAATAACAATTTGAGACTCTTAAAACATATTGCCTGCATTAAATAAAATACTCTTTAAAAATATTTTCTCAATTGCCCTTAAATTAGATAAAACATCTTGGTATCAAAGTCAAAGAAATGTAGTGGAGAGAATAAAAACTGGATTATAATCAATTCCTGACTTCCTCTACCCTTGATTAATCAGAAGGTCCTTGGGCCAAGAGAGATAATCTATGTTAAATCTATTAAATAAAAACATTACATGAAAAATTAACACCAAGGAGAAAAAGCAGACTATGAAAATTATTCTGAGTATGAAAAATATTCTTTTAGTTATTATTAATGCTTAATATATACAGAGGAGGAGGTTTAAAACGGTATGAATTACTATTAGAGAAAACCATGTTTTAATTATAAACCAAAATTTGACTGTTTTCTTCTTTCCTTTTCTGTTTTTACTTCCAAAAGAGATAGGATTTTTATTTCACAGCTAAATGGAAGCTGTGAATTATTTCATAATACAGGGTATACATAAGCTCTGTACGTGTTGTTTTTTTTTTGATGTATAAAATGACCCTTCCATGATTTGAGGAGTTGCACAGTATTTTCCTGGCAAAGTTAATGTGACAGTGCACCATCTGGTGTTGACAGTGTGGAAATGCAGACACACAGTCCATAGGCCAAGTACGCAGGAACAGAGTGTTAAATGTATTCTGTCCACCTAATTTATTCATATTCATATTTTTATTTATATAAATAATATACATAACTAAAAAGGTTAGTGAAATGAGGAAACATAAGTTATTAGGTTTTCAAATTGTGGCTACACACCATTTTTGAACAAGTCATAAAATTCAATTAGATCATTTGATACAAAAATCATTAAGATCCCTTTTAAAGGATCTAAAAAATATGTGTACTGAAGTCCCTACCTCCTAAAATTTACAAACTGATAGCAGGTTAAGTGTAGCCACAGGTATTTATGCATAGCAAGAGAGGCATCTGCAATCCATGGAGTTATGATGCTAGAAATCTTTAATGTGTTTGCTACTTTAGATTCTTATTTCAATTCTGAACCATGCTCCATTTTGGCAAGTCGTCATCACTGCTCCTTTTTTTCTGAGTATTGTGGTGATTGTGAGAAGGCACACACATGAGTTTCAGTGGGGGGTGAGTATCCCTTATCGAGCAGCTGGAGTAAGTGGCAGGAGAGTAGAAAGCCATGCATGAAAGGAAACAAATGCATTTTTTAGCAGCAAACTATAGTCCTATACTTAGTGAGGGAAATATATGGACCTGGTACTCACTGGGTACTCAGATGTATATACTGAGTTGGGTGATGTATACAACACTATGCTCCTTTCTACCTTTTGGTTCTTGTTACCCAGGGACATTAGGACCTCATTATAAGTACCACTTGCTTTTCCCCATAAACTAGGAATAGCTCAGGCCTGGTAGTAAACACCTAGAATTATCTTTCCAATTACTACTGGAATTCCAAAATAGTGGAAATCTGTAAAGATAAAAATGGCCTCTCTTTCTCATGACATTTGTTCTAGTAGTATGGGAAATGATGATATGAAATAATCAAACTTCTGTCATTGGTTTGGCCTGGCATTAACAGAGCCTCATACAGTTTTTAACTATATGCGCATGGCATGTATATGCTGATGTTTTATGCATAATAAATATAAATATAAATGTATAGGGATTAAGAATACATTATTTAGAGCAAGAGTTCTTGAATTCAAATCCCAGGTTTACCACTTGCTGGCTGTGTGAACCTGATGTTCTTTAACCTCTTCGATCCTCACGTACTGAAAGGCATTACAGGGAACTATGGGACCTATCTCATGGGTTCATGTAAGGAATGAAAGAGTATACATGGGTAAGGTACTTGGTAAGGTTGGTACATGGTAAACTCTCACAAACTTGTTTTTGAATATATGTCATTTCAATAGAGAAGAATATAGGATAGCTGTGTATTTTGTCGTGTGCTATAGGAATTGGGTTGGGAAATGTTCACTTAGACTCTTTTCTAAATCTCCTTTTAACTTAGGACAGAATGAGAACAAACCTTCTTGCATCTTCAAAGCTACCAGAAATCTTTGGTGACAGTTATCAAGGCTGGATTTTTACTAAAAAAAATTATTTAAAAAGAAAAATAACCTCTTGTGAAAACTTCATATTTAAGTATATTTCAAACATAATCTTTTATACAAATATGCATTGTACTATTGATCATCCATTCTTTCATCACATCTAAGTGATTTTTTAAAGCAAAAACGTTATCAACATTATTGGTGGACTTCTTTTAGAATCACTTAATTGTTGAGAAATATTTTAATATCTTATTTGAATAAACTCCATATAATATTTATCTACTATATGCTAAAAAGGCAGTGAAATTACTCATCCAAATTAATTTTGGATATTTCCTGCTTTGGAATAAGACACCTTCTATAAATTAACAGACCCTGCACATTTTTCTACAAAACGAATTTAATTTTTTTATGGAATTAGGTTATAAGACCATTGGTTCGAGCAAAATTAAACAATTAATTCTCTGTGAGAGATACTTCTCAGCTCATCAGATTATATTTGTGATTTTTAGCAATTATAGCAATAGCTGCCAAAATAGAGGCTTATTGCAGGGATCAAACAGATGGTGTAGAGACACAATGCTTGTCATGTTGGCTTTTACAGGGGGCAGTAGACAATGAGGCAAAACAGATAATTTATGTCCCATCTAAACTGTACACACACACACACACACACACGCACGCACGCGGGTGTTATATATGACATACACATACGCATATATTTAAAACTGCAGAGTCTTATACTGTCTTAATGGTTGTCATCTGTCAACCCCGCAACCAAAATTTAAAATTCATTCTGAGGTGGGGTCTAAGGACATCATGTACTCACCAATGAGAAATGAAAGGAAGTTTATTATTCAAGTTGATTGGTGTTTTGAGAAAGAGCAGGGGAGGCGCACTCCTGGCCCGAGGGCAAGAGGAAAGCAAGGTGGGGGCTCAGGTTTTTACCATGCTTAGGAGGTTAGTCTGGGATAGGGGTTCAGACTCACGACCTAGGATCTGCACAGTTGGAGAGTTCTGCCAGTGAGAAATTGGGGTTGGTCCAGATGTGGGACAAGGGGAGAGGGGAGCAATGAGGACTGAAGGCTGTCAATGGTTAAACAGGCAAAAATGGAGTCTTCCTCTTTATTACTTATAATTTCTCTTGAATAAGCCAATACTAG
>RJWJ010001990.1:32176-112142 GCA_004363605.1 Indri indri
GCATCATCCTAGCTCACAGTAACCTCAAACTCCTGGGCTCCAGCTATCCCTCTGCCTCAGCCTCCTGAGGAGCTGGGACTACAGGCATGCGCCACCATGCCCAGCTAATTTTTTCTGTATATTTTTAGTTGTCCAGCTAATTTCTTTCTATTTTTAGTAGAGATGGGGTCTCACTCTTGCTCAGGCTGGTCTTCAACTCCTGACCCCGAGCGATCCTCCCCCCTCAGCCTCCCAGAGTGCTAGGATTACAGGCATGAGCCACCGCGCCCAGCCTAATGCATTGTTTTGAGACCTGGAAAAAAAGGAAAACGATCTTAAAAATGTTTCCCAAGGCTGTCAGGAGTGAATAAACTGCACAGCAGTAGAGAATGTGTGTCTGGAAAATACATGTCTCTATATGTTAGTAAGTGGAACATTGCAGGCGGGAGATTGAGTCCAAAAAGTTGGAAATATCAGAATTATCAGCAAGAGACAAACGTGCACTAATGCTACATTTTGAGAATGGTAGCTTGGTTTTTCACTCTTGCGTACCATCCTGCTTCTCTACAGAGTATATACAGTATGGCGCATGAGTATGTCTTGAATCTTCTGATAAAATAATAAAAAGATATATATGTATATGTAAAATTCCAAAATAGTGAAAGAAAATATACAATATTAATTTAAAAATAATTTACTATAAAGTTTGACTTTTTCTAGAACATTCCCAAAATTGTAATTTTCACATATGACCCCCTCACAACATTTTTACTGTTTACAGCAATTTTATGTTATTATTTTGAATGTTTTCAGTGTCATCATTCACATATCGATAAGAATGAGCCAAAATATCATTTCAATATTTGTCTGTTGAATTCTAGTGCCCCAGAATATATTAATTCATGTTCCACAAAAAGGGGATTTCTTATTATCATTGAGTTAAGGATCAGTTGGATTTGATAAAGTATTATTAGAATTCTCAAAGACTTTGATAGGCTAATTTTACTATAAATTTGAAAAAACATTTTTAAAAGATAAAAAAATTCTATGTTTTACAAATGTATTACTACAAATATAACTAATAATTTCCAGTATCCCAATATCCTATTTTTTTTTTAATTTCTAATGTGGAAAGGTGCACTGGGAAGTTTTGATGTGTTTATGCACTTGCCATTGTGGAAACAACATAATATAAATTATTTGACCTGAATGTTGGAGTGTTATGTCCGTATAGCTGTGTTCACCTTAATCCAATTTCAAAATGTTATAAAAACAATCTTCAGAGTATACAGTTATCCTGGTTTCCTTAAAATTTCCCCAGAAAATACCTAAAAACAGGTGAAACAGGTTTCTAAGGTCATGAATCATAAAATATTGGTTGTTTATAGTAGTATAAACCACAAGAGTCATTTCATCAAGTCCAGCATGGTCCCAGTGCTGGTTACAGAGATATGGAAGCAGGACTATTTCTCTGTATTAGCAGAGAAGGCTATTGCCAGCCAATGGCCTCACAGACAGGCTTACCATGTTGGCACTACTGTATCCCTTTGTAAACATAGACGCAGTGCTTGTCACTTGCTTTGCTATGAAAAGCACCTATCTTTAGAGTTCCAATCCTTTGTGCCCTTCAAGGTTCTGAAATTGCCTATTGTATACTTCAACAGACAGTTCAACAGACAGCATACCTCTTGTTTCCCCCTCCTCTCATCTAATCTTAGAGATCCCATGAGTAAGTGACTGGATCTGATAAGAAACTCACACAGCACACAGTCTGGCATGTTCTTGACTTTGCTGAAACATTCATTCTCAAGAATTACACTCATTCATCAACTATGGAGTTAAGATCACAATGTCCTAAGTCCCTCAATCCTTGAGAGGGTATTCTGAACACCATTATCACTCTGGGTGAGTCACTTTCACTCCTTGGAACTATGAAGTTAACAGTTAAGTATACTGGTGAAATGCTCTTTGCTCTGTTTGATTGATGATTTCTTTCACATGCAATTACAGTTCAATAACCCCGGTCAACATTCACCCCACATGTAACCATAGCACCAGACCTACTACCATGGAGAAGGAGCAGTTACAGAATCCATAAAAATAAACTTATTTTTAAGCATACGTAGAAAACACATAGAATGTACAATCTTTTATTTTGGGGTTGAAGTATATATTTCATACCAAAAGGCACACGAGGTGATGGATATTGAGGAGCTTTTCAACTCTCTTTAAATCATTCATCTTCCCTCTCACTCTTGTTACCTAGGATATAGAGTGGACATTGCATCTCTCTTTCTAAGATCCATTTCGGCCTCCATATTGTGAATGCTGTTTGGAAGGGATATGCTTTGAGTGGTCTAAGCTAGTAGGAATGATCTCATTCTCCTTGCCATGGTCATTGATTTGGAGATGCCTCAAGGCAAGCCAAGTTTATGATTTGTATTTGAAGGTTATGAGAAGTGTCTTTCTCTCCCTGGGTATGAAGAGGAGATAATGATATTAACAGCTAAAATTTATGAAGTTCTTACTATGTGCCAGACAACAAGTATTCTAAGCATATTCTACAATTTAACGTATAGAATTCACACAGTAATTTCATGAAACAGAATTTGTGCTTATTCAAATAATCCACATGAGCTAATTGAAGTACACAAAAACTAAATAAATGCTCAAGGCCAATGGCTATGCTGGACTGTGCACCCAGGCAGTCTGCAGCTAAGGCTATGCGCACAACCAGTGGACGGTAACCAGCTTTATGGAGTCAGTTGTTTTTCAACCATGAGAGTAGTAATCTTACTTAGACAGGAGGTAAGTGGAGAAAATCAAAGATAAATGGAAGCTGAGCACAAATTGAACAATGCCTAAAGTTTACTCCAGCTCTCAACTTTTCAATTTCAAAGGCCAATAAACTTTCTTTACTGTAAGTCAGTTCGAGTTACATATTTCTGCTACTTGCAGCTGAAAGCATCCTACCCAATAAAACAATTAGTGCCAGGAAGATATGGTAACAAAAGAACAGACTTTAACAAGTTTATTTGGTTGAGTAGAAAGAACAGGGAGAATGGAGAGCTCTGAGGACCTCTTTATTTCTGGGGGGACATCTGGTAATTCTTGTTAGATATCAACAATTAGTGACTGTCATCCAATTAGGATAAAGGCATTCCCTTTGCCTAGTGATTATTTTGGCAAAGCACCTACAACAGGTCTAAGTCACTGAGTGCAGGGCTTTCCCCTTGCCTCAATGATTGATGCAAAGATAGATTCATGGGAGATAAGGGGTTTTGTTTGACATCATGGAAGTGGCTGTCTCTCTCTCTGCTTCTGCCTGTCAAGGAAGAGCTATGCTGCTAGCAGTCAGTTTTTTCATGGAGAAAGACACCTAAAGAGGAAGCTGCACTTGGAGAAACACAGAACCAAAAATACTAGAAAGAAACAAAGGAGGCAGCTCCATCTAACTCCCCTATCACAGACATTTTTGGTCTCCTGAGCCAATTAATCCCCTTTTTGTCTATGGCACTTTCAGATGGGTTTTACGTCACCAACCAAAGCATGCTAAGTGATGCAGTGTCCCCTGCACTCCAGTTTTAAAGGAAATGTCTCCCCTGGGCATTCTTTTTCTTCTTTTTCTCACCTGCATCATCTAGTTTAATTTAGTCCTTTTTCCTTCCACCCTCTGAGTTCCAATTATTTAGCCTTCTATGAAAGTTGTCATGGTGATGAGGAATGAGACAGTATATCCTGAGGATGGAAAAAGGGTCAAAGAGGCTCTAACCCTGATACCTCATCCTATTAGCTAAAAGATAAGGTTTCAGTTTGAGTTTACATATTACTGTGAAACAAACCATTCTAAGCTTCAGTAGTTTACACCAGCAAGCATGTATTATTTCTCATAAGGTTGTGTGTTCACTGGGTGGTCTTTCCATTCTGCATGATACTGCTGGCTGGCCAGGTCACTCACGCAGCAGCACGCCAGTGGAAGCTTGGCCCAGTTCTTCTTCGCATGACCCCTTTCTCCACGTGGAATTTTATCTTCCAGGATCTCTGCAAGTATTTTTTCCCTCCAACAGGGAAAAAAGCTTGGATTCCCTATAGCACATAACTGGTGCGATGAGGGGACTTCTGAAAGGGCAAGCTGCAATGTGCAAGGCTTACCAAGCCTCTGCTTGCATCAAGCTGCTTATACCTATTGGCCAAAGCATATTATTTGGCCACACCCAGAGTCAGTATATTTGGAATTACACAGGGTATGAGGGCTTGGGTTGTAGCTCACTGGGGGTTCCCATTGTAACAGTCTATCATAGATAAGGAGGCCTTTTACATAGTATTGATCCCCTGTTAACATTGCCTGAAGGTTCCTATCTAAAGCCAATCACCTTTTTAAAATTTGGCTGTATCACTAAAATTTTCCCTTAGTTATAGAGCCACTTTTAAAATAGTAATTTTCATGACTCAGAAGGAGTATACGTGAAGGAACAGAGATGAAAACCCATTTTATCAGACCCCCATTCTATCTATCTGGTTTAAGTACAATTCTGTTCCATGCACCCAAATATTTCTAAACCAAAAAGAAAGAAAAATTTTTAATGAAAATGAATGTATTATTTGGGATTTGGTATTACATTGATTAGAATGTGTTAATAGTCTTGCTATTTAAAAACTTATTATTAAGTGTACTCTATACCAAGCACTGCTAGGAGATTTTCCATGAGCTAAATCATTGAATTTTATCATCAACTTTGTGACATAGATACCTTTATTTTTAATTTTTACTTTTAAGGAAATTGGGACTTGGCAAGTTTAATAACTCATCAGTGTCACATAGTAGAATGTAAAAGGGCTAATATTTAAGGAAAATTGGAAAAATATTGTTCTAAAATTGAATTACATAAAAAGGGTAATTTGACAGACATTTCTGACTGAGATTCATCTATGACTAAAGCCTTCCCCTTATCCCCAAATGAAAAGTCCGCAGGCCCTTGGACCTGAGGTGATCTGGCTTTATTCGACATCTGCAATTCCAATAGCCTGTCTTGACTGAGGTCATCTGGCTGGCTGCACAATTATGCCTTTTCTCTCTGATGGCTCCATCCACATCCTCTGAAAGCCGTGCACTAGTCTAAGAATGCTGACTTCCTGGAGGGAAGGGTTTGTTATTTCCCTTTCTCAGGCTCCACTACCATGTTTTCATCTTTTGAGTAATCCGTTTGTGATGTAATTCTTAGACATTCCATGTCCTTTGTAATCTTTGGAAAAATTAAGTTTGCGACTTTGATTAAGGACTCTGGTCACTCCCAGGGTAAGTAGGTCAAGGTCCATGCTGCTGCATATCTGTGTTAAGCATCTCTGAAGTTAACAATCAAACAATAAAGCAGGTCGGGAATTGGGGCCAGGTGTACAGGATAGTATTGGAAACACACCGAGATGAAGGTGAAAGATGAGGAAGTAGCAGGAAACAGGAAGTAAAGTCAAAAGATAGGAACTATGTTCCCAATCCAAGTCCAGATTTGCAAAGCATCATGGTCAAGACTGTCATCTCACATCAAGACCAGGAGGTATGAGGGGCAGGCAGGCTAAAGAGGGAAAGGTTATAAACTATGGCTGGTGTTACACAGACCAGGGTTATATCATTAGCAGAGGTGAGTGTATCTGTTAACCTTACAGGTCCTTGTGTGCTTGATTCTTAATTCTATTCAGTGTCTTATTTCTCACAAGGTCAAAAATTTCCCAGATAAATCATTAAAGCTTAAGTATTCCCTTAATAATTTGGATTGACATTGAGATGTTTACGTCCGCACTGAAATTTGTATTCCTTTTTGCTTTCCTTGAGAAAAAAAAAAAAAAAAACTGAATCATTTGACTTTCATGACAAACGATAATACTTGTCAATAATGACCACTTATTAATCTCAGCATATACTTAGAGATCTGTAACATTACATTTTTAAATATATATGAAGAGGTGGAAGAAGTAAAATTAGTTTCTAATTAGTACAAAAAAGCTAGACTAAAACCTTCCGTATTTTATCTCACTAACGATCTTATGAATGCACTTACAGTTTTACTCTTGAATATAATTTTAACTACATAATATGTTAAGGCCATTTATATAAACATTTCTCACCTTAAGTAGGCTCTTTATTCAGGATTGAAATATCCATAAATATTACCAAACAAATGTGACTCATCTTTATTCGTAATCCAATATTGTTTGTTTTAGGGGACTTGTTCTAAACAGAAGTATCTCTCCTATGTAGTTAGATTAATCAGGATGTTATTTTGTATTGCCCAGAGCAGTGTGTTTAGTAATTGGATAATTTGTCTTCCCCATCACAATAATAGTGGATGGAATCAGTATACTTGCCATGAAGAAGTTTGTTTCTGCCTGAGCTCAGGGAAAATTTGACTACTTCTATCAGATTAACATCCATTTGGAAATAAATTATTCCTGTAATTGTCAATAGAACCCAAAAGCCTGCTGGGCCTTCCTGGGGGAATATTACTGCAGTGGAGAGGAAGGAAGTGTGTCGGGGAGGGCTGGGGAGACATCAGGACGGTGAGGGGAGGAAGTCTCTGAGATAGTTTTCTTCCCTTCACACCCAGGAGGATATGCAGTGCTTATAAATTGGGATACAGAACGAAGTCATTACGATCCTACTGGCATATGGCTTAATGCTTCAGAATGGCATTGCAAAATGAAGATCACAGATTAATGTGCCATGCAGGGCTATTGTGAGTGGAAAAGAAAATACCAGCACAGTTTGCATTGCTTTGTTAAAGCATACTATTTGAAAGCCAATAAAGTTCTCTGTCTAAATTTAGTTCAGTAAGTGTGACTTTCTGCTCTGGTCACTACTAGGGATCCATAAGTCCTGCTGCCTCATAGTGTCCATGCTTCTAAATTAATGTTTTGTCTCACACACATGCACACATAGATACAGGAATCCCCCTTATCCATGGTTTTGCTTTCAATAGTTTCAGTTATCCATGATCATCCATGGGTAATAATAAATGGAAAATTCCAGAAAGAAACAATTCTTAAGTTTTAAATCCACAGTTCTGAAAGTTGTGATGAAATCCCATGCCGTCCCTCTCTGTCCTGCCCAGAACGTGAATCATCCCTTTATTCAGTGTATCCGTGCTGTATGCTAACCACCAATTAGTCATTCACTTTGTGTGCTGCTGATGTCCAACCATTGACATTGACATGGCCTCATGATCCAGGATCACCCAAAGCAGATGAGCCCCCTTTTGAGGGATCATCAGAAGATGAATAGGAGCCTATTGCTGTGTGACAGTGCTTTCGTCATTCGTTTCACCGCATCTCAGCATGTAGGCATTGGATCATCTCACATCATCACAAGAAGACGAAAGATGAGAAAAGTACAGTAAGATATGTGCTCTCTCTCTTTCTCAAAAGTTTTATTATACCATATTGTTATAATTTTTCTCTTTTATTATTAGTCATTTTTATTAAGCTATTACTGTGCCTAATTTACACATTAAACTTTATCATAGTTATGTATGTATAGGAAAAATCATAGTATATATAGGTTTCAGTAGTATTCAATTTCAAGCATTCACTGGGGATCTTGGAATGTATTTCCTGGGATAAGAGAGGATTACTGTATAGATGCTCCTTGACTTATGATGGGGTTATGTCCCAACAGACCCCTTGGAGATTGAAAATATTGTAAGTCGAAAGTGCAGTATTTTCAATTTAAGGTGGGCTTATCCAGATCTGACCCCATAATAAGTTAAGGAGCATAATGAATATGTATATAGTGTTTCAAAACATCACAAAGACAAAAAATCATTAAGTCGAACCATCATAAGTCAAGGATTGGTTTTGTATATATCTGTGCATATAGATGATACAATTTAACTCCCTTTTACTAATTATTAACAATTACAATATTGTATCTTAGTCCTCTTCACAAATTGCACATTCAAAGAAAGAACTTCGCAATTCTCAGATTTAGCAGTGTTAATGGCACAACCTCTCAGACTATGTGCTCTTGTCTTTGAAAATTCTAATGCTTTTCTTCACAGCTGTGGCCTCTTTTATTATCTCAATGTTCCCTCATTTTGCTACCTGCAAAATAACTTCGGAGCAAAAGAAAATAAAAACATCTTTGCTGTTTTTTTTTTTCTTTCTTGCCTCCAGTTTCAACACCTTCTATTTTCACTGCAGAAATAAAAAGGAAACACAATAAAACATATAATTCATCTGTATGAGCCATACAATCCCATATGACTCTTTCTCCAATCAGATATTTTCTTGCCAATTTATAATTTAGCGTGATCAATGAAGTACCTCTCTGTCACTAGTAACCCCTTTTTATTGATTTTTGTATTGATAACTGTTCACAATTAGAAATGTACAGATTACTTTCTATTGTATTCATTTTTATTAGAATTTTCAGATGTAGCCCCTTGTTATATACGATGCTGCTATTTCTATGGTCTTGTCGCCTTAAGAGGGGAGAACTGATCATCTTAGATATTTTCTTTTTTTAGACTTTCCAATTTCATATTCATGACTGTTTAACTTATTTAAACATAAAATTTTAACTTGATTAAAAAAGACTTAAATGGTTTTGTGAGCAGTTGTTACAATGTCTACCCCATGCCTGCAATGAAACTCCTTTAAAGCATACAGAATTTTTAGACTTCATTATTGCAAATACCTTTTTCTGGGGATTTCTATGAACTAATGATTCTTTCTCAGTAGTACAAAGGAAATATACTATTAGACTTTTGATTAGTATATCATTCTATTATTTAGTATGCACAAAATTCTGTTTTTAGTTTTACCTGAAATTAGGTAATTTCATTCTTTATAATTATGACTTTAAAGAAGAAAGTAGGATCAGTAGTCTTCTCACACTAATAGCAACCTAAGTTTATATATTAATTACATCTGTTACCATGTTAGTAAGTCCATTTTTCTCTTTCTAACTTTTCATTTTAAACTCACCACTAACCAAATCTTTGCTCAAAAATAACACTTCCTTTTCTTATTATGATGGGAGAATTATGTCAGTTTAATTATGGTACAGCTTTCCACAGTTGGGCTACAGTGTTTCAAGTTGTGTTCCTGTAAACCCTGAAGCATTATCTTTACATATATATTTTTTATTTTTGCAAGCTGTGCATGTGATTGTCATAGCCCAGATCTCCAATCATCTTTCTAACTCTTCCTTTCTTCAATTAAATGCAAGACATTCACTGGACAAGAACTTCACAGGAAAAAAGAGATGTTCAGATACACTGCCTAAGATCAAGAATCTTACAAGTAATGATTACTGATGGCCTATTATATAGCAGGCACTGTATTAGTTACTTTACAGGTAGTATCTTTAATCTTTATAAGAATTCTACAAGGCTGACATAAATTCCATTTTATGGTTGCAGAATATAATGAGTAGGGAGGTTTTATGACTTGCTAAGTCTATTCAGTAATGAGAGTTAGAGATGGACTTTAGACTCACTTTCTAGTTGACCACAGATTCAAAGGCCCCTTCCAATCCTAAAATATAGAGTTCTATGAATAAGTCAAGAAAACAACAAAGTAAAGCTACAAACAACATCCAGGACAAAAGAAATATCATATGAGAAGTATAAGCAGAATACTAAAAAGATATAAATGAAAAGGAATTTACCTCTGATTGGATGGATACAGAAAGATGTCTTGAAAAATGTCATTTTTAAAGAAATGCCTTGGAAAATATGATGGGAGTAATTAGAGGAGGATAGGAGGACAGTTCAAGAGTAGAGTCGATTATGACTTAAAATAAAAGAGAAGAAAAGGTTGGTGACCAGAGTGTGGTCTTATTTTTAAAGCATGATAGAAATAATCTTACT
Source organism: Indri indri (assembly GCA_004363605.1). NCBI lineage: Eukaryota > Metazoa > Chordata > Mammalia > Primates > Indriidae > Indri > Indri indri. The sequence goes on from RJWJ010001990.1 coordinate 42,019, forward strand.
GTCAGTTTACCTTTAATAAAATTGTTTAAGTAAAAATCATGATTTTATTGATTAGTATAAATACATTGTAGCATACATTAAATTAAATGTAAAATATTTATTCGGGGTCCACAATATTTTCCCTTTGGAAATGTTTTAAAAATGGAAAAATGTTTTCAAAACATTTCCTTTTCTTCTGCTGGTTTCCTTCCTGGATATTACATATTCCTACAGCTTATATCAGTTGGCATTGTTCTCCATCAGTGTTACATAGGGCACTTGATTTGGAAAAGGAAAGAATGTAGAAGGAAAACTAAAATTATTAATTGTCTAATGAATTTATAAATACTGTACGCTTAATTTTTATTTAATTCTCAAAATTATTCTAAATAAGAAGTTATTATTAATCTAATTTTATAGTCCAACACTAAGTAACAAAGGACACTCAGGAAGTGGTAAAACTAGAATGTGAACCCTAGTCTACCTAACTTTTCCTACTGCCCTCCCAAGGCTGAATGTAAGCGAGAGTTTTAAGAAACAGTTGGTCATTATTAGTGACACCCTACTCAAATATTAAGAAGAATAGGGAAGGATAAAAGGTTGTTAGAAGTGAAGTTTCAAAAAATAGAGTGTGAGTAAGTATAAGGAAGTAGTAGTATTGAGTATAGCCTGAGAAGTGGTTGTAAAAGATACGGATATCTTTGTGGGAGCAAGAGAATGTATGCAAAATTTTTCCATTTTTATTCCTTTAGTGTTGGGAAATACTCAGTATTTTTGTAGGACAAAGCAAGGAAGCCAGTGGTGACAGATTGAAGATGTGAACAATGGGAGTAATGATTGATGTACTCCCATGCCTTGTATTAGTTGGTATTATTCTAAGAAGTTATTTTAAGGAGTCACAACAATATTTAACTGTTGTCTATTACAAGAACTATAGTTAGAGAGATTATTTGTGTGATTCAGGAGGTGCTACCTTCCTGAAATCATCAACAGAGAGATGAATACAACTAGAGTGCACAGTGTGATAAATGCGATGGTACTATACTTCTTAAAACCAAGACGATCTCCTGTAAATACAATTCTATGTCAGAAATATCATTAACTAGATAACTACGGATAAAGGAACAATAATACATTTGAAGATATCAGGTAAAATAGTTGCAATGTAAATAAGCTATTTACTCTAATCAAAACCATCTAAATAGTCCATAAGATATGCAAATGGATCTGAGTGTCTTGGAGCAGAGAGAAGGTGAGACAGGTTTTGTTGGGAGCAAGCTTGGCAAGTTGGAAAAGGGAAAGGGAGATCTAATATGCTATGCCAGACAGTCAATTGATGTAAATCAGAAAGAAACTTGATTTCGGGTTTCCCATTGCATCATGTTTCTCTTTATCATGTCGTACTTCAGTCTTTCATTTACTTCCCTATCCCTCTCCAAAGACTATAAATAATCTGCAAGTACATATTGTAGCATATAAGTCTTTGTATTTTTATTGCTCCTCACAAATCCTGGCATATCATTAGTATTGAATGTTTGCTTTATTGTAGGGTGTGTCCTATGGGTACTTGGCTCTAGTAAGACATAACAAGTGAAAGAGCTTGAAACAGTGGCAAAAGAACACAGGATCTTTTTCTCTACCCAACAACCTTGTCTGTTATTGAACTAATGAATAGCCTCTGCCAGCTGGAAGTGGATCGCTGTTACAGTTGGGGCATTGCAGGATGGGGTAGCATGTAGGTGTCATGGACATTATGGGGAAACCCTTTAGAAATTAGCAGGATATAGAGAGCAAGTGAGATCTCTGTCACTTTCCCAATCAAATATACATACATACTTGTGGGTGTGTGTATACACACACATACACCCCTAGAGGGTGGCTGACTCAGATTTTTTTTAATAAGTGACAATATTATTTCTTTCACCATTTGTGATGGAGCAGGCTTATGCAGCCATATTTAATCCACATAACTTGGCCTCTACATGAAACCCTGCCCTGCCACCATGCTTGCCTATCCTGGCCCCAAATGGTTGGTCCTGACAAAGAAAGATACCTTAAACAATGACAGGTAATTGGCCAATTGGCTGTCCAGTAAAACAGCATTATTGTTCTGAGAGAGAGAGAGAGAGAGAGAGAGAGAGAGAGAGAGAGAGAGAGAGAGACAGAGTTTGCAACTAATCTATGATATGCAAAGGACCTTCAAGGGCTCTTCGTTTCAGCACTGACCAAGCAGCAGAAGTTGGATAAAAGAACAAATAGACAGAAGCAGAAACTGGAAACCATGTGGATCGGATTCTGAGAGATGGAGAGAGCAAGGCTAGTTCCCAGCAGCATCTCATTCAGTTTTTAAGAGGGCTTTCAACGGTTCATATCCCGTGACATTCCATGATATTGCCTGTTTCCTGATGGTTCCTTAAAGTTAAGTTCCCTGTACTTGAGTTCATTTTGGGGATTTTTTTTTTTTTTTTTTTTTTTTTTTTTTTTTTTTTTTTTTTTTTTTTTTTTTTTTTTTTTTTGGTTCTCTAAACAAATGATTGTGGAATAAAATAGGCAAAAGTTTCATGTGTCTCATGTAACAATTAGTAAAATATTTAATAGATTTCAGAAAAAGATGAAGTTGCAACACTTCATATAGAAAGTTACTTATCTTCGTTTTTGACAGAGAAAAGGAGATACTGCAAAGAGAAAGGCAAAGGTGACGAATGAGGGTAAGAACAGCCATGAGCTGGAAGAAGAAGAGGGTTTAAAAAATATGGAAAGATGGAACAAGAGACAAAAATTTTTAAAAGAGTATTTTGCAGACTGGATAGTTTTGGCAACAATTTATCCTGTTTATCCCCAGTGAGGATTAGAGACACAGAAGTTACTTACCATAATACATTTTCATGGTGTTTGCAAATGAGGGCAGCTGTTTTCCAAGACTTACACAGAAACTTGCTTCACATTTTAAACAAAGTTATCTTCCTATAAAATCATTTCACCACCCAATTACTAATCTTTTCTGGCATCACTACTCTTAGCATACAGTGGATGCCTAACATCCATTTCTCTTCCTAATGGCATCTTAAGTTCCTTTTGGCGTGGTAACTGTCCTGTGTGTAGTCTTGATGAAAAAGCTGTTCCTGCAATCCTATTCCATGGAAGACCTGGAGGCCAGATCCTTCTTTTGATGGAGCGTGTGTATGTGACCTCAATTTGGCAAATGAATGCTCTAACCTGGAGCTTTGCTTTTTGAGCCATGGCCATGGACAAAGGATAGAATAGAAATGATGATTGTGGAGGCAGTAGAGGCAATGACTGACTGGGGTATTTCAGATTCCCAGAAAGTGTGCTACTTCCTCCTTTCTGCTTCCCAGCACTTGGGTTCTATCCTTGTATTCTCTCATTCCTAAATTTGTTCATGAGCCCACCAATACCCTTTCATTCAATTATATTTTTCTTAGTTAGGCTCAACTTTACTTCTTCTTCTGTCACAAACACAGCTGGAGCCAGACTTTTACTGGAGGTTCTTTCCCCTCTATTCTTATCAAGAATCTTTAGAGAGACATGTGGCATCAGTTTTAGAAATGAATTTACTCATTAACAAGTCATCGTTATCTATACTGCATTGTGCAATATCCTATAAGGTATATCTGACCTAGCCATAGTTTTCGGCATTCCATTTTCTTTATATATGCTATGTTATATTCCTTTGTTCATATATACTGATCACATTTACCATGCATGATTTCAAGTAGCAAAGGTTACAGTCTCTTCAATTAAAATCGTAAACTTCATAATCATACTATATTTTCATTCTAATGTTAAATTTGATAATATGTATTTTATGAAATATGTATGTTCTTTAGATCAGAACATGAAAAACAGAAACTTTTACATTATGGTATAGTCCATTTATGGTACTCTAATAAAACATAGGATAAGCAGGTTAAAATTCTAACAGTTCCAAACACACACACACAAACACAAATGCACACACACATGCCCAATTACAATATAGATTTTCTCCTTTGAAACTGGAAAATTCATTTTAAAAAAAGACTAGCAAATTGCTGTCAATAAGAAAGTACAAGCCAGCTTTTAAAAGTGCCCAGCCTTTTTTTTCTTGGAAACTTTTACATCTTAAACTCTACTTTCAGGCAATAATATTTTTGAAACAAGTTGCTTAAGAGTTTTATTCTACATTGCAAAAAATGTTGTCAGATGTTTTCAGGAAATTTATGGATATATGAAAGTGAGGCTGTTGTGTTTAAGATGATAAAATTTCATCGTCTTTAGAAGTATTATTTATTTGTACATTTTATCATCTTTTTTCACAGGGAAAGTCAAAAGTGTACATTTTAACTGAAGATGTACTAATCTACGAGCATCAAACATACTTAGCTTTTCTAACCTAACCCTCCAGAACCTTCACAGTGACTCACACTCTGTGTGTGCACACCATCTTTCTTTCTCAAATCATGAATATATTACTTTTTTGAGTAGATATGCACTGTTATAGGTTGAATTATGTCCCCTCAAAAGATATGGTGATGTTCTGACCCTTGGTGACTATCAATGTGACCTTGTGAGAAAACAGGGTCTTTGCAGATGTACTGAATTGCTATCATTAGGGTGGTTCCTAACCCAACATAACTGTTATTCTTATAAAAAGAGGGAAACACCATGTGGAGATGCAGACACATGAAGGCAGAAGCCCGTGTGATCACGGTGGCAGAGACAGAGAGCTGCAGCTGCCAGTTGAGAACAGCAGGATTGCTGGCCACCACCAGAGTTAGGAAGAACAGAAAATGATTCTCCTTTACAGTTTCAGAGAGACGCGGTCCTGCCAACACCTTGATTTTGGACTTCTACCCTCCAGAACTATGAGGCAATAAATTTCTGGCTTTTTTTTTTTTTTTTTTAAGCCACCAGTTTGGAGTACATTGTTATGGCAGCCCTAGGAAACTGATTCATACACATCTCCAAATGGAAATATTTTTTACATTCACTATGTTATTTATTATAAAGTTTGTTCCCATTCACCCCACCAGTAGCAGAACACTAGTCAGAAATTAGTCTCACTCTATCACTTTAGAATTGTCTTCTTAATACGTCAATTCACAATTCAAATAATCTTTTTATTTTCATGTCCTTGGGGCAAAGAAAAGAATGTATTAAATATTTTTGTATTGTTAGCTAACTATTGTATGGATTTCATTCTATCTCCATGAGAACATTAGTTTCTCACTGATAACATAATCCTTTAAGATTACTTAATAACCCCATCAGGCATACTTTATAAGACAGTTAACTCTATAAGACAAATCTCCCCAGAGGAAAAAAAAATACTATCTATGTATCTCAACTTCCTTATAGACATGCAACTAAATACCCTGCAATTTTAAGTCTCGTATCTCTGATTTAAGATCCTAATCATTTTCTTAATTGTGAACTTTTCACTGTTTAAGTATCTAGATACAAAGCCTATTCTATAAACATCAGAATCTATTTTCTGAGATGTTTCCAGATTTATCAGTCTACACTTCAGCCTACAATAGACTTATTCACGATATCAAATATCAATTTCTGTACATGACAGTAGAGTGTAAAAAAAGAAATTGGTGTGATGTAAATGAGTTAATTCCTAGCTTATATATATTTGTAAGTTGAGAATGTTGAATCTGAGCCCACCTTCCCATTAAAACAATGCAGTAATTTTCCACTAGATACATGGGAATCAAAGTAGTCAACTAAACTTTTATCAAGTATCTACTAAGAACTGCAAACCACTGTTATAGACAGTAGCAGTGTCACACTGAATAACATCCCTGCCCCTGAGAAGTACACACCCTGAAGGTAACCCTCAGAATATGAGTTCAGAACCAAACTGCAGTCTATGCCAGGACTCTGTGAGCCTGGCCTGAAATGTGGATAGGGCCTGTGAACATTGTATCACTGTGGCCTGCAGAACAGGATCCAGTTCATTCCAGTCTGCCTCTCAGTTACCATGGGCAAACTGAGTTATTTTAAGCTAGTTTCCTTATCTTTTCAAAGGTAACAAAAGTAAAATAATAACCCTGTCTTGCAGGGTTAGTGTGAGGATTGGCAGGGAAAACTTTGCAATATGGGCACATTATAGCTAGCCAATAAATGACAACAAAGGGAGAAGAAAAATCTCAAAAAAATAGTGAGTGTTGAAAGTGTCAACCAATATAGAAGGATTTAAATGATATTTCAGAGCAGGCTTTAGGACATGCTATAGAAATCACACTCTGCTTTGTAGGTAATAGTGGTGGCCATAAGTCAAGCATTATTCATTTTGTTGAAGATCTAAAAAAATGTGTTATTGAATGCCTCATATATTAAGATTATAAGATAAAGTTAAAATTAGAAACGAAGCTCCTGAAAAAAGAAAAAAAATTGGTACTATGCACGAATTTGGTTTATCTATTGCAGCTCTCTAGTACATCTCCAGTACAGCTTTTCCCAAAATATATTTCATGGAAATTAAAATGTGTTAATTTGAAAAGAATTACCAAAGTCAAATAAGTTTGGAAAGCACTGGGTTACAAAAAGTTAACTAGATTTTATTGCTGCCAGCCTTCGGAGAATCTTCAAACTGGGGAGGAAAGATAGTGCTCGCTGGGCACATAGGACCTAAGGGTCCTTTATCCTTGCAGCAACCCGCAGGTTTTCTGGGAGCGTCCCATAGGTTTTGCCAGTTATTTCTTCAGCATTTCCCACCAAGGGTCCACAGACCTCACTTTGGGAAATGCTGTTCTATCGATATGAAACATTGATGGTTGCCTAGGAAACAAGGCAAATTTATGACTAAGATAATTTGAATCAAATCTTTTTTTTTGGCACCAAAATATTTCCCCAGACCATCACAGTTTTATTTTACATGTCACATAGTTATTGTGTTTTTATAATTAGCAATGCATCTTAATAATTATGATTTAAGTCATCCTATGGTTATCTATGACTCAATTTTCTTTTACTTGGCTCACAGCCAGCAATTAATCTATAAATTCTAAATAATATACATTTTTTCCTTTGGAAATCATAGATGTATAACAAAGTATTACACAAACCAGCAGCAAACACAACTAAGATAAGCATGTATTTGTTTTGGACAAAATTTAAAATAAGATCAGTGATAGAATTTACAAATATTTAAAATTAATGAAAATTATTTGTAGTGTGGTTATCAAAGAATACCACAAAGAGTTTTGCTCTATCTGTATTTGAAATTATTTGTATCCATCAGCTAACATAACAACTAGATTATCAGTTCATTCAATTTCATCAGGGCTAACCCTTGCTAAAACTGAGAAGCAGACAGGTTGTTATTTGGGCACTTTTAGCAGTATAAGATTTCTAGCATTTCTCCAGTGCTCTAGCATACTTAACTTTAAGTTCCAAAGGAGGCATAAAGCATGCTTTCCCAATCCCAATCACTCATAATAAATGATAGTCAATCACTAATAGCAACATATTTTGTTGACATTAGTTTTCTGCATTTAAAAGCTTTCAAATTCTTAAGAAAAAAGAATATAGAGCCTATTTTGGAAATTCTTGCATCATTCAATGAATGTGTAAGGACTTCTGGAAATATTCAGTTTTTCTAGCATCTCTGATATCACATCATATAAGGAAAGAGATTTTTTTTCATAATTTAAGTCTAGCCCTGTACTAAACAGAAGTTAATTTTAGAAAATTTATCTTTTATCAATGTAATATATATGCATATATATTTTAAAAATTATATTCCTATATTTCATATAATATAAATATAAAAATATTATCATAAATATATAATAACATTATAATTATCATAATATTAATGTATTTAAAATGTTTCATCTCTTATCTCATATTTTGGTATTTTGTTAGGTCTTTTTTTGGTGGGTATATTGACCTGAGTATAGAAGGTTTCACTTCACACATACAATTATTATGTGGCCACATTATTGTTTTGTTAATTTTAAATGACTTGGCTTTATTTTTCAGTTTATTTTGTCAGCATAGCATGTAGAGAGGACAATAACTGGCACATAAGTAGTGTCTTTTTTTTTTTTAATCACTTGTTTGAAATTGTCTTACTAAAATCTAAGGCTATTTCTGCCATTACATGGGTCATCTCAAACATTTCTCTTCTCAGGTGACCTAAAGTCAAACAATGCTGTCTGGAAGAGAAGAAATTTTTCAGTGTCTAAGGTTAAGAATGTTAATTATCACCTATGGAGACACCAAGATCCAGGGAAATACAGAATTGGGCTGCTCCAAAGACCAATTTGTCACAGAGATAGGTACATAATAAAGAAACTCAACATTTAACAGTAGTTTTAATTTAGTTTCTATAGGTCTAATAGCAAGATAGCCTTCTAGGTGTGTAGTTTTCCTTTACAGACATTTCCAAAAAACGTCTAAGCATTCAACTAAATGCCAAGAGGTGGAAACATGCACATTGCTCTATCTTTCCTTATTCTTTCTACTAACGAAACAACTTGTTTTACTCTGTTTATACTAACTTATTGTTTGTCTGAATTAGGATTACCAAATTATATATACATATACATACATAAAACATTATTAGCTGTGGAATTTTAGCTGAATTGTTAAATTATTTTATGTATCTGAGTCATGAATTCCTCATATAGAGCCTATAAATGTAATGACTTCCTTGGGCTATTGTGATGGTAACACTTGATATGTGATAGCTATTACTAATAATATCCTTTGTGGAAATGTTGTAGGAAATTTTTTTAGACATTCTGTTATACTGAGAATATCTACTTGAAAATGATAGGGGTGATCAGATAATAAAATACTATTGGTATAATCTAGTCCTAGAAAGAATCAGTTTCAAAGTAATACCTTTGTTTGTACAATACATTTAATTCCATGAAACTATTTCAAAATATGTTCTTAATTCGTAGTATAAAAGATTATTTTATTAAATAAGTACATAATAAAACAAATTGTTCTTTCTAAAGCATACAGCTTACTCTATATAACTTAAATGTACATCTTCATTAAATCATAAAGTAAATACATCTATTGGTGACACACGGTCATTAGCATACTGCTTTATGTTTTCTAACAATCAGTATTTAATCTGTGGTTTGTCATGTCTCTTATAATGTATTTTAATTATTGATAACTAGTCTTCTTTATGCTGAGGAATCTTTCAAATAAATGAATTCTATGAATCTTTCCAATTAGATGTCATAGTGTTAGATAAAAATATACTAAGTACATATATATCTTCCCATGTGTGTTTATACCAATAGATATGTTTTTTATAAATATAAAGATATATTCATATCAATGCTAAGTAATGACATAAAAATGACATTAACATAAGAATAAATTAAACATCTTATTGATTCCATTAATTTAAATGAACTAATGAATATTTAAAATTTAACTAAGAAGTTTGTGCACAAAAATACCTAGTTGAAAGCCCAGATTCACTTTGATGCAACAAAATGAAACATATTCACAATCTCATAAAAAGAAGCCATTGGTTTTACCTAGCCCAAACTAAGGGCATGTTTTGTTAGGGATATTTAACAACGATTATCAATATGTGCCTGAGTAGCATCTCTCCAGTGAGCTGGCTTGTAATATCTTTCTTAAAATGACAAGATAAGAAAGCTGTGTTTTCCCTTTTTAATTTGTGAGAGATTGTCAATATACCACTCATGCTAATGAAATAAAATATAATTTTCAATGCCAGATTTTTAAAACCAAATTTCCCTCCAGCTACTTTAGTATTTATACAAGTATTAAACATGCATTTATTTTTTGTGACTGAAAGTCATTAAGATGAAAGTTTAAGCAAATCAAATAACTGCAAATTTATCAACCTTAATTCACATTTAATAGGAAAGCTCAATAATAAGTTCTATATATTCACAGAACAGAGATACTTTATATAACCTCAGGGCTTAAACATTGGGCCAAATTTGATTCTTAATTTGACTAATAGAGCAATATAATTAAATAAATGTTGACATGTATTTATGTAATTTTATAAATATATGTGTGCACATGCATTTTGATATATAAATGTTGGTAGACATCAACATTTATTTAATTTACATATGTATATATGCATGTATATATGGCTGTGTTCATTATACTATCTCTAATTAAATATTCTTGATTTTTTCCAGTAAACCTATCATCTTTTCCTATCTTTCCCAACTTAAATATGATAATTTCTACTCAGAAGTAAGCAATTATTTGAAAAGGTTAATGTGCAAGAAAATGGCAATGAGTATTTTATAAGTAACTTAATAAAGCATTTTCAACATTTAAAACTGGGAGCCATTTGTAAGACTACATGTGGCTGCCATTGAGCTTTCATTCACCTCTCAGAAAATTACAGATACAGATTACATGGGGATATTTGGCTGGTCAAGAACAAACTGTGAATGACAGAAACTTGTAGTGGTGAGATTTTTGTGGGGTACAGAATGGGGCGACAGTGTTTTCATACCGCTGGTTCAATCACCAGCAAGGCTAGAGCACAATCTAGTTTGGGCTTTCTACTCCCAACGCTTTCACTTATGACAGTTCACCTATTCTATACTATGTCTCTCGATGCAATGACATATGTTTGGGTATAAGAAGAGTGATTTTCTTCCTCCACTTTTATTTATAGATAGCAAAATGTCTTTCGAATGATGATTTAGAGAAGCGGTACTTGACTTGACTGTGAACATGAGTTTACGTGTCCTCAGGTGAGAATAAAGGCTGGTAGGTACAATGACCCAATTGCCTTCTATTAATATCTGCTTCTCAGGCATTCATTTTAGACACTGCTTTCCAATCACACATTAGTTCCCTCAGTACTATCACTTTTGATGTCAACTGTGCTATGTTTACAGAAATAAAGATGCTAACTGAACATTATGGAACTTTAATCCAATCTGAGATGCCTGTGCTGCCAGGGTGAGCATGCTACTGCTACTTCTGCTGTATTTAATCATAAAACCAAGTTTCCTAGGTATTGAACTTCTTCACTGAATATTCTTTGAGTCACTTTGAGCGTAAGTATTCACTAATGCTTGATGAATAAATTACTGAATATGATATAAATATTCAGAAGGAAATGTCTTGGACTATCTGTGAAAATGAAATATAATAAACCATCATTCCAGGTAAGGTTAATGTCCACAGAGGGAATCCATATATGCAGTATCTTGCAGTAGCACGATTTTCTTCACCTCACCCATGAACCTGTCATCATCACCCAAGAATACACTCTTTCTGATATCTTAAATATTAATGATCAACTTTTGGTCTATATTTCTATACACATACCTATGTATATATATTCATTTTGGGGGGTAGACAGTTATGTTGCTTAAAAGTTATAATGAGTCTCTTTGTGATAATAGTAACATCCATTTTAAGAAAACAAATTTCTGAAGGAAAGAAGAAAATGTAGATTTGCAGGATGGAAAAAAGAAATATTCAAATTCAAAGAAGAAAAGAAGAAAACTATACTCAACTGACTTCATGAACTGGAAGTAAAGGCTGAGGTGCTATTAAAATGCAAAAAAAGAAAAAGCTTATTAAAATGTTCTAACTAAGTTTCATCATTAACAAATTCCAATTAAGTTGCTCTATATGGAGAAATACTGTAATAGCTTTGTTTTTTTAAATGTTACTTAAACAAAGCATCTTTTCTTTAGCACTAACATTTTCTTTTCAAAATTAGGGTTACGAGTGAAAACCAATTTGCATAAAAGCTAAGTTAAACAGATAAGCTATGAGGATACCATTTATAGGGTAGTAAATTTTATTTTCTCTTTGATATCTGAAATGGATTTAAGAATGTCTGTGAAATATGTGCTTTATTGAGCAACGAAACAGTCAATGCATTAGTAGATGTACTTTCTTGAAATATTGACGTTGTTTAAAAATAGTTTTGCCACCAACAATTTATTGAATGAGAAACATTATCTTTTTAAGCATGATTAAAACAATCTTAACAAACTACTTAGTTTAGAGGAGTAAAAAAATGGGAATTTTCCAGAAAGAACAATGTGCCTCCTACAATAGAAATTCCTGGAGGAGGTAGCACTGTAGTGAATACAAGGGCACAAATACCTTAATTTCATGTGTCTTTCATCTGTTTTTTTATTAAAAAAAAAAAACTTCAGTTACACAATATCTAATAATAATAAAATTTGAGTAATGCTATTTATAATCCTAAAAAGCATATCTAAATAATAATTTTAATTAAATGAAATTCACATCTCAGACAAATACATTTTAAGATATTCTTATAATAGAGTCAATCTATTCTGTAGGAGTGAAAATGCCAGAAGCAAAAAAGCCTTTTAAAAGAGTTAACATATCCAACCTCTGCTATAGATAAATAGCAACATTGTAAAATGAAAAAATGCAAAGTAGTACTATTTGAAGGATGGCCAAGATATTGACCTTCTACTGGTAATGGTATTCATGTTGTTTTATGATTGCCACTTAACCTAATAAGATGAACATTGACTAGATGACATTATTGCCATTTTCTGATAATGAGAGTGAAATATAGAAAATAAATAATTATCTCATTGATATAATAACTCATTCAACAAATAGTCACTGAGTGCTTACTATTTTCCAGGCACTCTTTTAAGAGTTTGGGTCTTGACACAGACCCATCCATTGCCCATTCAGAATTTACATAGAATATGTGTCTAGGCTTATCTAGAAAATTGACACAACCAGCTGTGATGTCCGTATGTCCTTATTTCTAGTCTAGTATTTTGTGTGCAGATTCCATAACCTCTTAGAAATTAACAATTTAAAAATACACCAACAATAGTAATCTTAATTGGAAAATTGTATTTAACATATCCAGTAAAGGTAATAGAACACATAGAAAACATTGTATTGGTTTCTTAATTATATTTAAGACTAGCTTATTTAATATCTATACAGTGAGCAGAGTCTGTGTATTCACAGTGAATGAGTTATAATTTACCAAGGCTTCTAAAGAAATTATTTTTTTGTAACACAAGTTTATGTGTAACAGAGTAATAATTATCTGTATAACCCTCAGTAGCCTCACAAGAAGTCTAATGATCAATTCTGATGTAGATTTATCCTAGGTCAGATTCCTACACCTGTAAGTCATTCAACAAATATTTAATCATCTTCTATTACATGCCAGGGACTGTTCTAGCCACTAAAGATATATCTGTCAAAGAAAGAGATGAAGACACCTTTTAGAGTTACTTTTCAGTAGAGGACAGAAACCATAAGCAATAATCATAATAAATAAATAAATCATATAGTATGGAAGAAGATGAGTTCCATGGAGGAAAATAGAGCAGATAAGAGAAAACAGATGTGCAGGGCAGAGGGGCAGGTTTCAATTTTTAAAAAGTTAGTAGGTAAAATGCATCATTGCAAAGGTGACATTTGAGCCAATATTTGAAGGAGGTGAGGGAGTCAGCCTTGCAAATATTTTTGAGTATGGTGTGAGGGAGGAATCCCATTTCTATATTTTTAATATTGGTAACCAGTTGACTCTACATCATTTATTCTCCTCTGAATTACAATGTCTATTCAGTCATATACCAATTTTCCACATAAACATGTGTCAATCTCTAAGGGTTATTGTGATGCTTTGATGATACCAGTCCTTCAAAGTGCTTAGAACAGTGTCTGACAGGTAAGGAGTAAAGTTGACCATGATTACAATGGCTGGTGTTTGTGCTAGTTTATACAACAAAAATGTTTGTTTTTTTCTTTTTCGATATCACCTTCAGTTACCTATATAAATTCTCAAATTCTTTCTAAAGTTTGGAAATTCTGTTGTATTTTCAATATTAACAATCTTATTATCTGAAAATAATAACATTTTGTTTGATTACTTCCCAGTAGTTATATATTATATTTATTTTGCTTGTCTTAATACTCTTGCTAACACCTTCTGAATAAAGCTGAATAGTAACAGTGAAAGTGTGCATCATTAAATTTTATGCTCTTAAATTTTATTTATATTCCTTGTAAAAAGCATACATATAGTTGAACTTTTTTAAGAAAGACATTTAGTCAATTTACAATTATTAGGTTTACCGATATTTTTTCTGTACTGAATTGGAAATTATAAACTCAGTATTTGTATTGTTGTTTATCCCTGAACTTTTACAATGTATAATTATTTTAGAAAGTCTAATATTAGTTAATGTCATTCCATCTATCTTGAGAAACAGTGGGATGATAGTACACTTTAAATATAAATATCCTTTTTCTGACCTATACGACATTATTGTCTAGGATATAAGCACACAAACTATATAAATTAACATTACTATTGCTTTGTAAGTACAATGTTTGTTAAACATGTATAAAAACATCTTGCCTCATCATTTTTAGAAATTGCAATAGCAAAATTTGATGATGGATAAGATACTTTTTTATTTTTTAATCTGAACAAGCCTTGTAACTTCCTCATTCTTAAACAATTGCTCAGCACATAATTCAAGTTTATTGTTTAAGACTTTAAACATAATTAATACTTTAGTATTTTCTCTTCCTTTAATAAAGTAATTAGCCTTAAGTCATTCATCTCTCAGATAAAGTTGTGACTGTTAATGCTTCAAGTCTCTTGAAGCAAGCATTTATACCAAATGAACAGATAAACATCAATAGTTGTGAGAATTTATTTTCATATGTGTGTACATATATCAAAGAGGAGAGTATGTTCCCATGTGAGTGCATTAAATTTAATTTTAAAATATTAGTTTTGACAGCTTCTTTGCTAAACATACATATACACAGTGCTGGAAATTTTGAAATTTTAATGGAAGTTTCATTTACTTTTTTTCAACTTTTCTAATTGTATATAAATAAATTTTATATGAACAAATCTTATATTTAGTGAGAATGCACAGATTACTTGGTCTGGGAAACCTTCTTGTAATACTTTTGTAATCTATATTAGTTTATTATGACACATTTCTAACTCTGAGGTACATGGCTTTTTTCCTCTAGAAGACTCCAGGTTCCTTACAGGTATATAGCTCATTATGTATTACTAAACATATTGGCTTTTACAGAGTATTTTTTGTAAATGTTTGTCAAATGAAGGGTAAACAAATACATGAATTAATAATAATTTATTTATTTTTTACAGCTGATATGAATGTTTATTGTTCAACCACTTCGTTATTTTTTTTCCTTTTTTTTTATTTCAGCATCTTACAGGGATACAAATGTTTAGGTTACATATATTGCCTTTGCCCCACCTGAGTCAGAGCTTCAAGCGTGTCCATGCCCCAGACGGTGTGCACCCATTAGGTGTGCATATACCTTCCTCATCCCTCCCCGCCTACCTGCCTGACACCTGATGAAGGTTACTACTATATGTGCACGTAAGTGTCGATCAGTTAATACCAATTTGATGATGAGTACATATGAATTAATATTTAGAGTCATTAAAATCTGCAAAGGCAAGAATATAGGAACTACATTTGGTCTTTACTAATGAGTGCTTATGTCTATGATTGACAACAATTACCTTTTCTGGTCAAAATTAATGAGTATATATTGCCCTAAAATCCTAGAGGCTCGCTCTGTTGCCTGGGCTACCGTGCTGTGGCATCAGCCTAGCCTACAGCAACCTCTTTGGTTCAAGCAATCCTCCTGCCTCAGCCTTTCAAGTAGCTGGGACTACAGGTACGCACCACCACGCCCAGCTAATATTTTCTATTTTTCATAGAGATGGGGTCTTGCTCTTGCTCAGTTTGGTCTCAAACTCCTGATCTCAAGCAATCCTCCCACCTCGGCCTCCCAGAGTGCTAGGAGTACAGACGTGAGCCACCACACCTGGCCCCATGTCATTCTTTCTAAAAGTTAAATTTACTTGACTCCCATCTTCAAATGTAGAACAGTTTACATCTCCAGAACAAATCTAACATTTGAGTAGAAGGGATTTAGGGAGCATCTCACTAACACTTAGGAGTACCCTAAGACTACTGTTGACTCACACTTAAGCTCACCATGGTTACCCATTTTACACTGAGAATTTGTTCCCACATTGTATCCCATATTGATAACCAGAACCTTATCTCAGTAACCTCACCTTCAGGTCTCGAAATATTCATTGCTTTTGATAAACTCAACTCTTCTATTAAGTTTTCAAATCCTGTCCCTGAACTCAGGTGTGTGACTATGACCCAATCAGCTGACACTCTCCTTAAGGTGTCACTCCTACAATTCAGTGGGATTTGGAGTCAGACACACCCGAGATAGAATTCTAATTTAGTTCCTTTCTAGCTGTATTACTACAGATCCATTTATTAAATTATGTGAGCTTCAATTTTCTGTAAAAGAGGACAATGTGAAAGAATGTTACTATTTTTATACTGTTACTATTAACTATAACAGTAATGACACAGCCTATAACATGCTAGGACCTATTTTAAGGATTTTATATGTATTAATAATTGCATTCTCATGACAACATTTTGAGGCAGGTACATAGGAACTTTTCAATCGCCAAATGAGACAGCATATGTAACTTGTCTGGAACACAGTAAGCATTCAATAGTTTAATAAATGTCATTTCCTCTTACTAAAACAACTGAAGTATATTTGATAAGTATATCAGTCTGTTCATTAATGAGTTTTGAATAGTTACAAATAAATAACACATCTATGAAAAAACTAAGCATTCTTCCTCCTTTTTTTCCCTTTTGAATCTCTAATTTCCACCAGCATTTTTCTCACAGACATGCTAAATTTCTTATTAACAACAACAATAAAAACAAAGCACAAAAACAACAACAAAATAACTTTCTTCATGCTTGTTATCTTCTTTAATAACCACCCTCACTTGATTCCTTTCTCTTTGACAATACCTCTAAAAAATATTTGTTTCATTCCAGCTGCTATCCTCTTCCATCAATTAACTCAATCCATGAATCATGACATTTCCCAGAGAGTCCAACAGAATTTCTTTCTCTAAAGTCATGGATGACATTTTTTCATGTCATTTTCCTTAATAGTGACCCTGATGTTCTTCCACTGCATGGGCTTCTACGACACTGCTCTCTTGACCTTGAACTTGCTTGCCTGGCCACACCTTGCCTTGCTGGGTCTTATTACCTTCTATATTTCCTCAGTAAAGGTGTTCTCAAGGAATATCTTCATTAATTCTCTCTTTTCTTTCTGCATTCTCTCTCAAACTTGTAACCATAAACTCTATAACTTCTAAAATCCTGTCTTTATATATGTGTTTCTCATGAGACTTTTTCTCATGTTTTTAAATAAATATTTCCCAACTTCTTTGGTTGCTTCTTAAGAACCACTGCTCTCTGATCCCAAGTAGCTTATTCACCATTCTCCAAAATCTCTGTGCCTTTGGTTGCCTATAATTTCCTTTTTCCATCTCTGGTCATACAAATATGTCCACCTCAGAGGCAGAAAATCTGTGGTTCATGCAATGTACCTTCTAATCATTTTACCCCTTCATTCACCCTGCCTTGGAATCTCAAAGGCTAAAACTTCTGTCTAGAATCTCTTATGGCAAGAGGTGCTCAAATGACAAAGTTCTGAATAATGGCATAAAAGTGGAAATACGCTGAGCACATGAGATAAAATTTTCTCTACTAACACAGGTGTTGACCTTTCCATTTCCTTTTTCTTCTTTGCTCTCTAAATAATGTTTTAGTGGCTGGAGCTTCAACAGTATGAAAAAAAGAAGAGAACTTCAGCCCCAGCATCCTCAAGCTGAAGATCCAAAGCCAGGCATCATCTTCTATGTTCATCTTTTTACATAAGAAAAATCCCCCCGCCTTTAGTTGAATTGGCTGTCACATGCAGATGAATGCAGTCAGTCTGAACTAGCATACTACCCTTTCCGATACAGCTGAAATTCTGATCATTTCCCTCCAGCCCAAAGTCATCTCTCTTTCTTAATATATGTCCTTTTTGCGTAGGAAAACATATATTGGCTTTGACAACAGGGACCAGAATTCGAGTTGGGATTCTGCTACCTAGCTACTAGCGAGAGAATGTGACTTCTTTGATGTTCTTCTGATGTGCTCTTGGAGTGAGTGAGAAGCACCTAGAAGGTCAAATATTAAGTGATGAAGGAAGAAATGAACAACTGCATAACAATTTAAAGGAATTTTTCTCAGATATCCATCAAGTCCTTAGGGAACTCTGCCAGCTACAAGTTGCTTAAGTATGGGCAGCATTTCAGATGTGAAGTGGGAGTGTCAGGTAGACAGCGAGGGATTCTGGGCCTCCTAGGGACAAAAGTGGGTGCTGTTGATTTGGTGCAATTGCCCCACCTGAAGGAAGACCCCATCTTGATCCTGCCCCACCCTAATCTCCCAAGTGACTGCCATGCCTGGGGAGAAGGGAATACCCTACCGATCTGCCAATCAATTTAGCACGCCAGCTGCAAAATAATGCAGAGGACTCTCTAGCCCAAAGGCCAAGCAGCATAGGTACCATAGAGTCCAGAAACTGACCTAGAACAACCTGCATGCATAGTAATACAACTCCTAACTGTCCAATCAAAGTGGTTCCATCTGAGCCATAGGGAGGTCCCAATAGGGCACTATAAAACAAGACACGGACCATAGCCAGGCACTTATTGCGCTCTTCCTTTTGTTCTTCCTTTGCTGTGACAGTGGGTCTGGTCCTCATCTGTGGCATATGCATCCCACTCTGTAAACCTAGATCTTGCTCTTGTTCTGTAATCCTATCTTTCTCTCCTCAATAAACGTCATTTCCGTGCTTGCCTTACATTGATGTGTCTTGTCATTCTTCGGCCATGAGCACACTAAGAACCAATGTTTGAGACTAAAACCTGGCATGAGCAATAATACAATTTTCTAATAATTTCTTTATTTTAAATTACTAATTTTAATTGTTTATTGTATGTTTTTAACTGAGTGTTTATTGTATGTCTAGCACTGTAAACTGCATATATAGTTTAATTCTCAAAATTCTCAAAATTCTTTAGGAATTACTATTTTGTCGTTAAGAAAAAAATGAGAAATAAAGAAGACATGTAAGCACTCTGGGAGGCCAAGGCGGGCGGATTGTTTGAGCTCAGGAGTCGAGACCAGCCTGAGCAAGAGCGAGACCCCATCTCTACTAAAATAAATAGAAAAAAATTATCTGAACAACTAAAAATATATAGAAAAAAATAGCTGGCATGGTGGCACATGCCTGTAGTCCCAACTACTCGGAGGCTGAGGCAGTAGGATCGCTTGAGCCCAGGAGTTTGAGGTTGCTGTGAGCTAGGCCGACGCCATGGCACTCACTCTAGCCAGGGCAACAGAGTGAGACTCTGTATCAAAAAAAAAAAAAAAAAAAAAAGACATGTAACTTGCCCAATCAAAACCACAGTGAGGTATCATTTAACTGCAGTGAGAATGGTTTTTATCAAAAAGTCCCAAAACAGCAAATGTTGGTGTGGATGCAGAGACATAGGAACATTCACACACTGCTGGTGGGACTGCAAACTAGTATACAACCTCTATGAAAATAGTATGCAGATACTTCAAAGAACTAAAAGTAGAACTACCATGTGATCCAGCAATCCCACCACTGGTTATCTCCCCAAAGGAAAAAAAGACATTCTATAAAAAAGACATCTGCACTCAAATGTTTATAGCAGCACAATTCACAATGGCAAAGATGTGGAAAATACCCAACTGACCATCAATACATGAGTGCAGATAAAAAAATTCCCCCCACAATTGAGAGCTAGTTGAAACCTACCAGCCTGCCCTATAGGCATTTTTCAAATCTCACGTTGAACCATATAGATTAAAAAAAAAAAAAATGGATCTATTCCACCACATCCTATAGAAACATAGAAAAACTTTCTCCTTTCCCTTTTTATAGTATATACTTTGCTACAAATGTAGCTATGGTATTGATTTAGTTTTTAAATTTCTTATCAAATCAAGATAAGTATTCTGTGTGTTTATGAATGGTTCAGTAACTGATTATATTTCTGCTCAACACGAAGGACTTAGATATTTGTCATATTAAAAAAAAATTCAGCTCCAGTAAGTGCCTAATTTTTTTCCTAAGGCTCAGGAAGGAAATTCAGTTCAATGTTTAAATGCCTTCATAAAGAATTAGATGATATCAAACAAAAAACAACAAGAAAGGAAACAAAAAAATACATTTGCCATGTTGATAGCATGTAAATGAAATATATGTCTCAGGATATTCGAAGATATGTCACTTATTGTCTCAGTTAACTACAGTCTAAAGCTGGGAACAAATCCCAACATAACTAAGAGAAATATTTGATAATCTATTCAGCATTAGCTAAGGGATTGGCCCCAAACTGGTTCTTCAACCTTTATCCCATCATGTACCTAAAGCTTATGTATAAATAGAGAAAAGCTGCACAGTATTTATTGGAAAGAATTGTTAGCATGTTAGATACTTCTCCCCTGTGTTTCCAACTTCTTTAAATCAATCAAATCAACCACCCAGAGATCTTAATCGTAGATACCAGAGAGTTCGGAGTACAAGGGTGCATGACTGGACTGGCTTGGACATTTTTAAAAAGCGAAGCTGAGAAGAAAGGAAAAGAACAGAAGATTAGAAAGGAAACAAGAAACGCTATTTAAAAAGGTGAGGCACAGTGGGTTACCTCATTTCAGGGTCCAAGAGGACACTGGAAAAATATATGATTATCATAGAAAATTATGCTGATGATATGAGTGCCTCGACTATATCCGAAGGAGTCTTTCTCCATAGTGTATCACCAGAAGAAGGAAGTGAGAAGAGAGTGCAAGCGTTCAGCTGGAGGTATATTGATAGCACAAAAAGTTGCAGTGGGAGTTCGCCATGGGGGAGTTTAAGAACCCACAAAATAGTCCATTGGGAGCATAGAGACATATTTGGGCTTTATCACAGCTAGGACCCAATGCCAGATGACAAATACGCTAGTCACTTATGACATTGTCTTTATCTTTAAGAAAACTCCACTTTGAATCTTACTACAGGAGAAGAATGAAAGGGAAATTATTATTAAATAAAAGGAGGTGGAAAGAGAAGACAGAAGAAAATGATCATGCAGACTTTCTTTATTTATATAGTTTTCTGAACCTGTGTCAGGTTCAAGTTGGTGGGCAGTACTGAATTGAATGAAAGATTCATATTTTGATTTAAATAAGACCGAACACTTTAAATTCCTGAAAATTAGACCTTTAGTATCTAAAATAAGCCCAAATGCCACGAGATCTGCCACAGATACTGTCCCAGCGGAAAAGGGAGATCTACTATTATGTTTCAAAGACAGTGGCATGAGAAAAAAATGAGTTTCATGATTTCACTTGTAGCAACTCCAGCTCATTCAATAAACACATATATGAAAATATGGCATAAAATAAAATTAAAATACCCTAAGTAATAGTTGCTTCCTTGTCTTATCAATAAATGTCCGCCGGGGCCATCTGGATGGTCCAGATTTGCTAGTAATCTTGAGTTAGTTTATTTACACTGAGGGATAAGGCTATGTTCAGTCAGATGGTGTGAAATTTCCACAGCTGGCACAACTCTCTATGCACAGTCATGCCTATAAAGATGTTTCATCTGAGAACATCTCAGGGAATGGCTTTTAGCCACTTAGAATCTTTACCCATAGAACCCTGTGAATAATAGACAAGGAGTTCCCTAGTACTGCATTTTCACCTGTGCCTAACACATTCCCTATTTCCTTCTGTTTCCTCTCCTGAGTAATTTCTATTAAAGATTCTCCAAGGGAGCAGTTTGAATCCAAAAAATTAAACTGCACATTCGTAGATGTAACAAATAGTCTTCTAACCTAGTATGTTTGATGCAATGGTGTTATGGTCTCACGACATTTATCAATACAGTTGTCTGTAATAACATTAAGAACATTTATGTCAAATAATCACTGCGTATAACAACTACTTGGAATAGTGTTACATTCATGAAGTGGAGTGCATGTCATAAGAAAAATTTAAATTGAGTTGAGGAAGCACTCATAAAGAATATCCATTTTGTTTCATTTTGACCTAGAAAAATATTTTTTTTTACTTCAATGAGATTTTATTCAAATTTTTTGAAACATAATTCAAAAACATTATCTCAAAAGCTTAGAAAATATACTATTTGTAAAATACTCAAATATGGTGCACCCATCACCTACTTCTGCATTTGCAAATAATTGGTGTATTTCATGAAAAGAAAATAGAGGTAATACAATTCTGGTAGTATAAGGTAAATTCAACAGGGGCAATGAAATTAGCCTCCAAAGAATTAATCCAGAATATTTCTTTTGCTTGGTGTCTATTGACTCAAACCGTCTATTGGTGGAAGGTGGAAGTTCTGTTGCATCTCTTCTTTCCAGGGTACATAGTCCCTTTCCCCTTTATGCTTGACATAGAAGAACATGTAAGAAGTGTGGCACTGTTTTAAGGACCACTTAGAAGTGAGGGAAATAAACAGAAATAAATGTGAGATGTCATCACTTCAGTTAAA
The DNA here is from genome assembly GCA_004363605.1 of Indri indri. Taxonomy (NCBI): domain Eukaryota; kingdom Metazoa; phylum Chordata; class Mammalia; order Primates; family Indriidae; genus Indri; species Indri indri. The sequence goes on from RJWJ010001990.1 coordinate 64,504, forward strand.
AAAAAATTCTTCTATCCACGAACTGGTGATAAAATTGAAAAAATGAAAATTATGGGAGCTTGTCATTTGAGCATTTCCATCTCATCTCTAGACAGTGATTTAGCTAAAGCAAAAGTATATAACTAGCTGAATCTTATTATTTCCTCTTACAGAGCTTTGAATTAAAAGCTTTTAAGGAAATAGAATTATAGGGTTATTTGTTTCTCAACATGTGTCTAAATTGGTTTTAATTGCCATATAATAAAATGGCTAAAATTATCCAATGCTCACTAAAATTTATCCAATGCTCACTATGTGCCACAGATAGTTGTAAATGCTTTTAAAGCGTGTTTAAGTGATAATGTAACAGCCTAGCTTTTGGGTTTTCTTTGCATTCTTTTCAGAAATATTTATGGTACAATTTCCAAGGTGTCGTCCTTAAAGTTCTTAATTATACTGGAAGAAAGACATGCATGGAAATACCTATATTTTAAGGTATATTCTAGTAAATGCTTTTTAAGCAATAGTAAATGTTCAACGGACAGAGCAGAAGAGAAAAGTCGTGTCTAGATGCATTAGGGGAGCTTCATATGGACACTTTGGTAGCCGGGCCTAAAAAAGATGAATAGGATTCAGATTGAAAATATGTATACAAAAAACATTTTTTTTTTTTTTTTTTGAGACAAGGTCCTCCTCTGTCACCCAAGCTGGAGTGCAGTGGTGCAATCATAGCTCACTGCAACCTCTAAGTCCTGCACTAAAGAATTCCTCCTGCCTCACGAAAACTTTTTAGACAAAAAGAAGGACTGAGGAAATAAGAAAGTGCCATGTAAAAACAAGGAAAGGTGAATTTCTACACAAGGTGAAATTCTGTCTTTGGAAAATACTATTCTTTACGAGAAATACTGAAGTAAAGGGGAGAAAGGCACTTTGCAGGGCCTTAATGTCAGTGTGTAGATCAGACTTGATGTTGCTTCATTTAGAGCTACTGGAGACATCTGAGATGTTCTTAGAAAAGATGTGTATAGAAGTGGCAAACAGAATTTATGGTGCTAAGGATTGTTTCATAATTGGATTTTATTATTCTAGACATGAGACAAAAGTGACCTGACTCAGGAAATGTTAAGGAAGATGTAAATGCTCTGTTAATTAATGCTTATGCATTGCTAATGTTTTTATTATACCTTAGGGGATAAGGAATAATAATATTATTACTTCTATTATAAAATCTAGATTCTCTTCACCATTTTTAATAAAACCAATATCATAAAACCATACATATGTTTGGAAAAGATATCATGTTAAATTCATTCTTCCCTTCCAGCTCTATGCCATATATCGTTAGCATTTTCATCAAGCATTTCTGTATATTCTCATGGACCAGAAAAGCTGTGTAGTGGATTAGAATATATTAGAATATTTTAATGGTACCATATTTTAAGACATGTGAATAACTTTCTTGAACAGTTTTAATAACAATCTGTGTAATGACACTATCCTATTCCATGACCAGTCTGCTAAATAGTTTCTTTAAATGACACCTTACACATGACGAAAATTTTGTAGTATAATTCCATATGATTTCTTAAAGATCACAGAATCTGAATGAATTATGAAAGACTACTTTTACAGAACTTCAAGAATGAAAAAAATATTCTTTTCTTAAATCTGATAATCTGCACATATATGGGAGGCAAGAATAGACAGGGTTGCCCACTACCTAAACACATAATGCGGGATGATTCTCTACTTTGGCTCAGGTAAGATTCCCTTTGTTTCACATATCTGAGTGAATCTAATAGTATTTCAAAATATTTGATTGCAGGGAATATATCATTAAGGAGAATTGTCACAATGGAAATTCAAATATTTCCATGAAGATAATATATTACACTAAGAGTAAAAGTGAATATTAATTTATCAATTAGAATGCAACCTAAAAAAACAGCTGAGAGATGATTATTTGCTCTTAGGAGAAGGGGCAAAGGGTATTTGAATTTACCAGAAGGACCTACTAGTAGGTAGATTTTTAGTGCGGTGAAATAGAAAATTGAAATAAATATTTGCCTGTCTCAAATTTTGAAAATCAAAGTTTAAAATATCTAATATATTAAAAAGATAAATTTCATAATGTACAATATGTTCTCCTTTTTAAAAAAATGCTGCTAAGGGAGGTATGATGTCACAAACAATAATTATTTTGTCAATAAAATTGGATAGCTGAGTAAGGTGGTTCACGCCTATAATCCCAGGTATTGAGGAGGCTGAGGAGGGATGACTGCTTGTGGCCAGGAGTTCAAGACCAGCCTAGGCAACATTGCAAGACCCTGTCTCTAAAAATACGGAAAAAAATTAACCAGGTGGGGTGGTGTGTGCCTGTAGTCTCAGCTACTTGGGCAGCTGAGGTAGGAGGGTTATTTGAGCCCAGGAGTTCAAGGCTGCAGTGAGCTATGATCGTTCCTCTGCACTCCAGCCTGGGTGAACAAGACCCTGTCTCTAAAAAATAAATAAATCAATAAAATTGGAGAGTTGTATAAATTATTAAAAGAAATACATTTATTAAATTAATTTTTATAAACGGCATCTGCAAAAGAAAATTAAAACCCAAATGTAAGGTTATTATAGATTACTAAAGTGTAACTGAAGCTTTCGATGTTCCTGAAAATAAGTAAACTAGAATTTACCTATTTTCATTTTTACTTTCAATCTATTCTATAGGAAAGTTAGGTAAAATTAATGATTATTTGTTACAATAGTTATGCTAAATATCAAATGTATTGAAAAATGAAAGTTAACTGAAAATTTTCTAATGTTTTGAATGTCTGTTGGCCTTGTATACAACTGCATTTCGACAGTTTTGGAGTTATCCACAGTGAAGCCTTCAATAAACAGTGCTTCATGGGGAAAAAGATGATTTTTATACAGAAGAAATATTCCCATATCACAGAATGCATAAGGGACAGAAGCATTTTTGTCGTTTCTAATCATTTTATGGTGATTTTTTCTTAATACTGCATAATGTTCAAACTGATTATTTCATCAGAAATTATAGTCATTATAAGTTTTTACTGTGGCTCTATCTACATGTGTAAGTCCCCACAACAAATATGTTTTCTGCTCCTCTAAATAATTTTAATCCTTGTTAAGCTTTGGGCACACAGAACATGTCCAATGAGATTTTGGTGACAGAACTTTCTAGAACTGTTGCTTCCTCTATGGTTACTAAAATAAAGCTCCAATTTTGATTTCCAAGAAATCTTTCATATTAAAGTTGAAGTGATAATAATACAAATGGAGAGTGATATTGGATCCTTCCTCTTCCTAGTAGATTAGACTGATTATAGAATATAAGTCCAAAAACATTTAAGACTGCTATGTAGATTTTGTTTTCTAAATCAGTTTGCTATATGCAAATCAAACTTTCCTTGAATGTATCCACACGTCTCTTGGATGGTTTAGTATTTTCATACTTTTTTCCAAACTATGTCAATATATTTACTTTTGGCAGAGAAGAAAAAAATATTTCAAAGGGTCCCTTCTTAAAACATGGAAAACTATTAGAATGTGTAAAGAATGATCTAACAAAAATATATATATTATCATTCTCACAAAGTAGTTTTAAAAGCACTAGTTTCATATACTGGCATTCTAGTGTTCAAACATAACGTATATCTTTGACTTTTGTATCAAGGTATGAGCTTCATAGTTATTGTCTTCATAATGGTACTTATAAATTATCTTAATATGATCTTGAAATGCTTCTTTTAAAAATAAATTATACCATCTAAATTATTTTACTTGTAGGTCTCTTACCATTCAAATCAATAAACATCTGTTGAACTACCAACACTATATTAAGATAGACAGAGTTATCCTGCATTAGGTATATTTAACTTGGAAATCTGAGGTAAAAAATTGCTCTCTAACTTTTCAAATGTCCATTACTCTACTCTTCATTTCACTTTATATTATTAGTTTTCTATTGATAGCAATGATTTTTCTTAGAAAATCTATTTATTCTTTCTTTCATTCATGGGCCAATAAAGATGATTCAGGTTTAAAATTACAAATTTAGTCATTTCTGAAACCATGAGAACTAATGTAGACATGTGGCTTTCTCCATTGACCCAATATGGAGGAGTGACCTAAAATAATCATTATACACTTGTATTTGAACTAGAATGGTAGAACTTGAAGAAAGCCTTAAACTTATTTAATATGTATCTTTAGCTTGGAAAAATGAATTTTAAAAATTACAAGAGAAGTTTTGTTTAAGATTTTACTGTTAGAATCCTCTGTGTTTTCCAAGATGTGAAAATTTGTAATTTCAGTTACTAGAAATTTTAATGATTAGTAACTCCTTTGCTAGAGACTTTTATTGGTGGTGATGGTGGTGGCGGTGGTGACACTATTTATAGCACTATTGTAATTATGCCTGCTTTAGAACTGTATACTTTAATTGCTTTTCAAATGTATACTATAATTTGTTTCCTTCTAATTACAAAGGGTTTCCTCCTCTATGGATCCTAAACAAATTCTAGAACAGAGTGTAGAGGGGATCTTGACTTATACTCACCTATAAAATTAACTCATAAAATTATGTGTGCAGGAGTTTTGTACTGGCTCTTACACTTGATCTTAGCCAAAAGGCCGTGAAGCGATTGTACTGGCTCTTGATCAACATCCTCAACGCTTTTTCTGCAAGCATTGCATAACAATAAATGTCATGTTTCAAACATCTCTGAGTCTGTGGTCTTAACTTCTTCAGTAATTTCTTGCAGACAAATCAATGTGATTTTTAATAGATGAATTTAACCTGATTACATTTATTGTGATTTGAAAATCCTTTCATTAACTAATTTTACATTTTCCTTATTTCCCCTTCCCCTGAGTATACTTCATTGCTGTTTCTTGATTACTGCATCATTAGTCATTGTTTATGTTCACCTCTTGAACAAAGACTTCAAAGTTTACCCTCCTTCTGAATTCAAGACCCAAGATTATTATTTTATCTTGTGCTTTCTCTTCATCTTTTTATCATAAAAGTTAGTTAATATTTTGTCAAATGGCAATTACGATTATTGATACCTCATATCAATTTTTATACTTAACTCTCTTTCTTGATTACCATCCTGTCCTGTCCTTTATGGCTACAATATTCTCCTTGCTAAGCCATATTATTAAATAAATCTTTCAGAAAAGGTCTTTGTTGGTTCACTCGCCTAGAACTGGTCTAAAAATATCTTTATTTTGGTATAACTCTCAAATATTTTAGTAGAGAAGATATATGGGTAGTTATTTTCCTTCAGTTCTGTGTATTATATACTATCTTCTGACATCGATTTTATTGCTGAGAAATGTTTCAATTTCATTTTCATTTGTTTATAGGTAATCTTTATTTTCTCAGTGCCTTGAAGATTTCCTAATATTTGATCATTGGCATTTCATACCAGTGTGCCCAAATGGATACTAAATTTTATTTCACTGGCTAAACACTTTCAATGTGAGGACTTAGGTATTTCCTTGAATCACAAAACAAACAAAACAAAACAAAACATAACCCTCAGCTAGTATCCCTTCAAATATTATTTCTCTATCATTTGTTTTATTTTTGTATTCAGAGAATTCTATTATTTTACTTACCATGTAATATTATAACATGTACCTTTACTAGTACATATTGTAACATAGTGATATTTTTCTATCTATCTATTCTTATTTTCTGTCATTTGCTTATATTCTACAAATTTCTTTCATTTTATAGATGTTAATCTTGCATTTATCCCTTTGGGACCATAAACATATTTTAAAATCTTTTTCAAGCTGTCAAGGTATTTTGATTTAACGTTTTGACTATTAATGTATTTGGCGTTCATAGTATTATCTGTCTTCATGTTATGAAATTATAGTCTACAGGAAAATTTTAAGTAATTTCCCCCCCAGTCATTCTTTTTCTACTTTCTTACCACCTCTCTCTACGGGCTCGCATGGTGGTTACACGATGAATTTCATCTGGCTACCCAAGTTCAGAATGCAAAGCCAGGTCTTATATTAGCAGTTTGGTGTCTACAGTAATATTGGGGACTACTGGGAAATATTGGGGCAATATCGAAAAATCCAAACACCCATCCAGCGATTTACTTCAGCATCTAGTTGCAAGATTGGGCCTGCATCTTGCCATGTCTCATATGCTGCAGACTCAATTAACAGCTTTCTTATTTGTGCCTCCTATTCACACATGGGAAGATCACTACACCAGTCCCTGGGTTCAAGCCGTGAATCTTACTTCATTCCTCCACCCTACAAGGAGCAATTTTGAACTGTATATGAGCCAAATTTCCCATCATATAATTTTGACTGCTTCAGGACACAGACACAGTAGGCAGAGGGCCTCAGCTAGGCTCCCCTTACTCTATTTGCCGTCTGTGGCACATTTGCTTGTCACTTTTTATAATTTATCTATCAAGGCCATGGGTTTGGAGCTTGGGTAGGGGAAGGTACTCAAAGTATAACCAGAAGTAGTATAATCATTAAAAACATGCCCAGAACTAACTCTTTTTTATATTTTAAAAATGTTGATTCATATCCTATTCATATTTTTCCATTTTATATTACATTGTAAGCATTAAAACATAATGCTTTATTATGTTGTAGTGGAAGTTTCACCTGATTCCACTTTTACGCATACTTTTCAATATAAGTCACACATATTTATTCTTGCAATTGCTCGTTGCAAGATTACTACATGCAGTTCCCAAAAAAATCCCTTTTGGGTTTTTTGGTTTTCATTTATTTATTTACACACACAAACATACATATACATATGTACACATCCCTTAACAGAATTGACATCTTTAATACATATTTAATTTTCCTACCTGAAATTGTCATGCTCTTAACTGATTCAAATTAACTTATATTTATTGACTTTTAAATAGAGAACATTAAAAACACATAGACAGACAGACAGTAAATGTGATCCTTACGTTTATTACCAAGTACTTTATATGCCTGATTCATGTTATGAACAAATTATTTAGCTTTATGTCTTCTAAATATTTATTATCATTAAATAATGATACATGTTCTATGCTTATTTTTTATTAGCATAGCACTAATATTATCTGTTATCAATTTGCTTAATTTTTTGTTGATTTTTGTTAAGTCACTAATGATATTACCTGCCAAAATGATGATTTAATCTCCTTTTCGTTTGCTTCAACTCTTACTATAGCTTCCCTGCCTTATTTTATTTATTACTTTCAGAAAGAAATAAAATAAAAGTTGTGATAGCAGATGTCTTTCCCCTTTATCTTACTTTAAAAGAATGTCTCTACTTCTGATTTACTGTGAAATGACAAAGCCTATTTTTGACTTGAGTTAATTTTCTTCTCCCATGTTAATTGTTTCTCTTCAATATTTACAGCTTTATGTTAGAAATAGATGATAAAAGAAGATTTTATTATAAATGATAAGTGCTCCAATTCATGATGATTAATTATCAAAAGCAGACATTAATAATGATGATTTATAAAATAATAACTAATAACTCTTATGCCTTTATGTGTCATATAGCATTCTAAATTCTAGCAATATATTAACAAATTAAATCTCATAAAACTTCCATGAAGTGAGTACAGTTATTGTCCATGCATATAAGAGAACTGAGGCTCAGAAAAGTTAGGTAACTTTCCCAAGGTGATAGAGCTGCCAAGTACTGTCCCTGTGATTAATTAGGGATCTTCCTTTCTAAACACATGTGGACATGAAATTGTGTAAATTACCAGATGCATTTATTATGAATACATTATTTAAAAATTATTACTCTAATTTTAATGACCTTAATTTTTTCATAAAGGTACAATTAAGAAACTGGTGACTCATTCATGTGGCTATAGACATACTATTAATATATCTAAGTTCTCATAGAGAAAATGTAACAATTCATCAAGCTATGTTCTTTCAGAAAGCAGCAAGAATTTCAAGACATGAAACAATACTGATTTCATCTCTCTTTAAAGTACAATCAATGCTTAAATTGCTCAAGGGCTCACTATCTAGATCTACCTTTGGATTTTCAGATATTTAAGTTTCTGTACAATTTCACCATGATCTAGTCCATTGTCAATTCATAATAAGTGCTTTTTGGCACTGGACAAGTAAATCCCTTTAGAGAAAGCAAAAGTTAGAAATTAAGAAAAACAGTCTGATTATTCTTGAAATATTTCCAAGTAATTCATGCCAGAACTGCCTTACCAGCATACTTGTCTCTCAAACCATATGAAGCCATCCCCTTCAGCTTGCTGACATTTCCAATACTTTAATTGGGACACCAACCCCTTATTATAGTTTGCTTCAGGGATCCAAAAGTACCTATGGAACATTTTAAATTGAACAGCCCTCAGGCCTGTTCCTCCACTGTGCCCAAATGATAATTGATGAATATGCTTGTCTTAATTCTTTATTTTAAATTGGTCCTTTTCTCTTTTGCTCCTCATTTTAAATTTTAAGTTATTTCCTGCCTCAGTCCATCAGTCCTTTAGATAGTTGGTATCAGATGGTTAGGTTTTAGGCATTATGCTGTTTAACTTCAGTTAAGTGCTATGTTGTAAAACAAAAAAAAAGAAAGAAAGAAAAGAAAGAAAGGTGCTTAATTCTACCAAGATACAAACAGGAATATCTCTTGACATAAACATCCTTATGATCATAAAATGATTTTGTTAACTTAAATGATTGTCAAATGAGTCATGAAAGAACAATATCTTGGTAAAGATTCAGGAAATATCTGAAAAGTGATTATTTTATAATGAACTTGTTAGGATTTCCTAATATAAAACAGAATTGTGTTTAAAACATTAAAGCAAAAGAAGAAAACATGATAAGTGACAAAAACTCAATGGAAACCTCTTTATAATGCTAAAAAAACCAAACATCTAATTTAGAGAAAAGTCTTATATTTGAATGTTTTCTTAATAATTATAACTATTTTTTCTAAGAAATTCACTGCACTGAGCAAAGCCAAAATAGTTGATTTATGAGAAAAAAATCACCAGATAAAGGAAAAATTTGTATATTTTCAAGTGCCATATAGTTCATTGCATGTGCCCTGGAAGATACACAAAAATGTTCAAACCAGCACTGATCATAATGTCAAAAACAAATCACAAACCATGAACAGGTGAATGAAAAGATTGCTTCATATTCCCACAGTGTGGGGTTAAAGGACAATACCTATAGGTATTTGTAACAGTATGAATAAATATAAACAGGAAAATACTGATCGAATACCAGAAGTGTCTGAAGATTACATGCAGAATATTATTTTCTAAAAAATTTCAAAAGCAAGCAAATGTAAATAATATATTTCATAGATAAACACATATATCCAGGAAAATTGTAAAAAAGCAATGGATGGATAAACACAAAATTCAAGATGGTGGTGACGGGAGGGTAGAATGAAGGAAGAGCACACAGACAGGTGTAAGTTATCAGTCAGGTTCTAATTGCATTAAGTTAAAAGGAGCCATGTAGTATCCAGTGTTGATAACATGTCAAAAACGAAGGATTTGAATTAAATCAATTCTATGCACCTGAAACAAAAAAAAGGAAGAAAATTATTGACAAATTTGAAGAGAAAAATTACAAACCATATGCTGTATGCAACAGAAATCATTGAGTTTCTAGAGACGATAAACTGAACATGAACCAACAATGCAGTTAGCTAAAAACATATCAGACTATTAGAATTTCAGAGATGAAAGATGCTTAAGAAATCATCTACCCAATCTCTTCATTTTCAAGATAAGAAAATGGGGGTGGGGGAATATGGTAAATTAAAATGTCGTATTTTCCTAGTTGACATAAGACAATATTGAATAGTAGAAGAGAACATTTAGGATTTGTGTTGAATGAAATATGATTTCATGCATCAGTAGCTGAAATTTTTCTAAGAATGCTTTCTCAGAGTTTTCCTGTAACAAGCCTCAAAGTTCATGCCATAGAGATAAAAGGGGGGGGGGTCCTGCTTTTTCTACTTTAAAAAAATATGATAAAAGATGTAAAAAATGAGAATGCAGTCCAAGGAATTCAGGTAACAATAATTAATGACAATATTTACTGATGATTATTAATGACTAAAATTAATAGCCAAAGATGTCCTAGAATATAATCTATGTATTATTATTATTGGCCTCAGTTTGAAATTCTGCACACAGGAGACAGGCCTAGAACTCTGTCCTTTGTTCTTACCCTTCCAAGCAAGGAAAATGAGAAGAGAGTTTGAATTGGGGGAAAGATCCTAAATTGGGGAAAGACCTTAAACCCATACTTTGATAAATACACACTATGGTACAGTTATGTGTGCAAGTCTCTCTTTTAGATGATATGTAAAACAGAACACCTAAGATGTGAAGTCTACCCTCAGCAAGTAGAATATGCACTCCACTCCAATGAGGAGGATAAACACATGTGTATGTTTGTGTGTGTACGAAGATATATATATAGAGAAAAGATTCACATGAGAAGCACAGAACCAAGAGCCATTTGTATTGAGAACAGGAAAAGATTCTGATGAGTTGAAATCGGTGCGCTTTTAGAGAAAGCATGTATTCTCACTCTTGAAAGAACTAGAGAAATTAAGTATCTATCAACGACAGAGTGCTATAAAATGGGAAAATGCAGCGGGAAGACACACAAAGATGAGGAACTGGACCATGCATATGAGCGAGAAGAATATAGTTTATTACAATAGCAAATAGTGAAATACTCCGGTGAACAAAACCCTAAATACCCTGGCTGGATCATCACCCATTCCGTGCATGGCACGAAATTTCACATGTACCCCATAAACATGTAAAAATATAATGTATCAAAAATTAAAAAAAAAACCTAAAAACCTTGCAGATCCTATTGAAATATGCAGCTGGGATTCATAACCACTGCCATATATGCCCTAAGACATATATATATATCTGTGATACTTTATCAACTTCTCATTAATTTTGCATTTAATATTTCAGAGTTCTTGCATATTCTAAGGATAAATATAAATTTTTCTTCTGCACAATTTCTTATTTATAAGATGCTTAAGGGTAGATAAGAGTAGTTTAAATGGCATAAAATGCTTTCTGCTGAAAGAAAAAAAGGAAGTGTACTAAATTACAGTTTATACTTCTTCAGTAGCTCTATCAAAATCTCAGAGCAGGAGTGCCCTGGTGTGTTCTGAGTCTAATTCGGAGAATTTATGGGAATAATTTTCTTCCATTTACTTTTTATCCAGATATTTGTTCAAAAGAGATGGGGAAGTCCAGGAGTATAAATATGCATACATTTACTGCAAAAACCATATACCTGTGTCTGCTTATACAGTTTTGGTCAATATTTAGTTTATATTATGAATACATATTATGAACTGTATAATAACATGATAGATTTCAGGATTTTTCTCTTCAAATAATTAGCATATTTTATCATGATTGTTCTTGCATATTATCACGAAATATCACATATATTTGAAATATTTGCTGGGTCCTCTTAAATCAAGACCATTTTCCTCTGGACTAGAAAATGATCAGGTAACTGACACCTATGGATCTTTATAAAATGTGAATGCTCTTTTTCATAGTTCACACATTATTCTTAGTAAACAGTACTATTTTCTATCATTATAGTTACCAGATGCTGAGTAACCGTCAGATTCACTGGAGAGTTAAACACCTTCATTCTAGAACAACATTCCCAAGGTAGTCTCTTTTTCATCATTTCATTTTCTAATTGCCATGCCTGTCAGGTGGAAATCACTTCCCTAAAAAAGATAATTGCTTGTGCTTTTCAGCATTGAAGTATTTGCCTCAGGTTAAAACTGTCTTAAATTAAGACAGACAAAAACAATACCCTAACTTTTCCTCTCCCCCTATCTCATCATTTGTAAATGCCCTTTCATGAGATACCTTATTATCATTTTCAATGAAACTCAAAGTTTCTCTGCCTTTGCATATTAGTTTTATTTAATACTTTTCTTTTACTTCTCTCTTCTCCTCACTCTCATTCTATTTCTTCCTAAAGAAATATTCTGCAACCTAGTGCATAAAACTCAGAATTACAGCTAAAAATCTCTTCATGAAAGGCAGGATAACAATTTGGGAAAAAATTTCTTCATCTGCAATAGGATCTGACAAATGGCTAGAATGCCAACACTCCACAAGTATCCTTCCAGCATGATTGTCTTATGGGTATGTTTGGTTTTTTATTACTTTTGGATTTTAAAAATTCCTCTTTATAAATAAATATGCATCACAACACCCTTCCAATTAGTCCTTTTTCCTTTTTTTTTTTTTTGTTTTTGTTTTATTTTCTATTTAGGACTTTGGGACTTTTACAATATTATATTATGGTGTCTGGATCATAAAGACTGTATCTTGTTCTCCCAAGATGGTTGCTCTGTCTGCAAATAGGATGTCTCTATCCTCTTTGTGCTCCTCCCCAAGAATGCACAGTATAGTGTGATTAATCCTTATAATGAGGAAAAAAGGAGGAAGTATAGCCAAAGAAGAGATTTGATTTTGAACATCTTGACTTTAAGATCTGTGATGTATGCAGAGATTGTTAGTAATCCAACAGAGTAAAATTAAGGATCATTGTTACCATTCCTACTATTAATAGATTGCTCTCCAGGAAGGAGAATCATCTTTCTTCATTCCTGAGAATGCCAATGCTTGTTAACTATCAGATTTTCACCAGAAATTCAGGCCAAGTGGAGAGATTCCAGAGTGAGAACATGAGTAAAGGTAGATTACATAAAATCATTAACGGTCACCCAAGAGACAGAGTTTCTGTAATGAAACAGGTCAAGTTTTAAGTATAAGAACGCATAGCAGATGAGGAATGGTGGGTTCCAGAAACATAAATGTGTGGTGACTGTTGTTTAGCCCGCAAGCAGACACAAAAGTCAACGTTAACTCTCCTACAACTATTAAACTTTTTAAATTCATATGGGAAATAGATAAGTTTCCAGACCATTAGGGGAAAGCAAGCAAGCCACAGACTCTTACTAATAATCAATATTTACTGAAGCCCATCAATAGACTAAAACTGATAAAAATGCAGTGTGTGCTTCTCAGCGCAAATGAAAAACATACCATCTGAGAACGCTTGGAAAGACAATAAACATTATTTAGATTTATTAATTATTTAATTTATCTAATGTAAATCCATTAAGCTGAATATAAATTGAAATACTTTACTATATCAAAATGAATTTTAAATCGTGATAGCTCTAAATCCTAAATTCTTATTTTTTAACCTTTAAAAGATCTTAGGTATGTTAATAGGCATATGTAATAACTATTCAGGAAAAAAAATGGCCAAGACATACTATATAGTTTAACATATTACATTTGTATTTAAAATGCAAACATTCCTAATGTACAAGTATGTTGAGTCCTAAAATTTAGTTTAAAAAGTCATATGGAATTTTGAATCCACTTGCTCATATTTTTTATTGTAGTCATTCAACAAATGCAACTTAATCCATTCATTTATGCAACAAAACTTTATATAGAGTACTCACTATATTTGTCAGGTGCTGTTAGTGCTGGGGATAAAACCACGTACAAGATAGACAGTGTTTCTTGTATAACATTTGTCAGGAAATTATTGCTACATTTATAAAAAATTGAGTTAATTCTTATATCTACTCATAGAAAATAAATACCTCCATAATAAAAATGTGCTCAGAGTTACATTTTGAAATGCCTCAAAGATACTTCCTTCGAATGCAATACATAGACTCCCATGTTTCCATAAGACTCTAGCTCTTTCAAAGTTAATACTAAGCATTAAAAATAATTTTTGACATGCTAGCGAAAAAAGATAATATAGTTTCTTCTTTTTGGTCTATCTGCCTAACTCAGTTACCCCTTGTCTGTGAAAAATGAGCTTCCTGCTTACATGTGTGGACCATCGGCTGATCACCCCATGGTTATAGCCTTTTGCCACAATTGATTTGATCAGGGATGAAAAAGTAAACAAACTGGGCAGCAAATTCTAAGCAACTCTGTACTCTGGGACAGTCAGGCACTCTTCCGGGATAACAGAACTCTTTATTACTTTGATAAAAAATGTAACTCTAGATTCATCAGACTCTCACTTCCTCTCATGCATTTTTCAGCCCTTTGCCATACATCTATGGCCTGTGTAAATGGTAAATCAGTCCCTGGCAAATGTTCACTGTGGTTATTTTTTCCTAGTAGTTAGTAGAGAGAATAATTTAGAGGTTCTTTATTCGGCTTGATCTCTTGTGCCAGGATGACCACCCAATCCTCAGCGGCTCTGGTATCAGTTAGTTAAAGAGAGCAAATGCCATGAACTGGTTCATTTTATAAAACATCAAGTGTTGTGAATGTAGAATTAAAAATAAAAATTTATAGCCCGCATCATCATGAGAGAGTTTCTTAGGCTTTTTCAATGTTTTAAGTAATGAAATACTCCATTTGAAACCCAGTCCTAACCTGCGCGTTAACACAATTACCATAATTTCAGTACCATTGTAGTTTCTGCCGTTTCCCTCTTAATTAGAGTAGTTATCCCAAAACTCTTCATAGTTTTGGGTAGCTCCCTCCTCTCTTTCATGACAGTACTCCAACAGGGGTCACTGTAAAAGTGCACTCAAGGATTATGTCTATATATCAATTTATTGTAAGTCCGAAATCTAAGCAGAAACCTCAATGTGGCACCAAAGCACAACTGAAATGGCTTTTGCTATTACTCAGCATGTTTTCCACTCGATAGGAATGTCCTTGCTCCATCCAAATGAAACATCAAAGAACAATTAAATAGTTTTTGTTGTTTCTCAAAGAGATCCCAAAGGAAGATTCTGTTTTACTATGCACAGCAAAATGTCCCGAAAGTCCTTTACACCAAACTGTCTCACTAGAGTCCTCAAATCAACAGGTCAGACATGTTGTAGCTCTCTTGCCTGTACTCCTTTCCCACCCATGTCAGCCCACACTCTGTTTTATTGAGTGTTTTCTCAGTTCCTCATTCAACCTTTGCCTCTCACCCTTATGCCCTCATTCCAGTTTCTAGTATTCCACGTGCTCATCTGAGCTACCGATACAGTTATTTATTTCAGGAATTTGTTTCCTCTGTTTTATCTCCAAATACCTTTACTATTTAATTTGTTGATCTGCTATTATCTGTCCTCCACACGGATCATCTTTTCTCCTGATGCATGAATTGCTAGGTTTCTTTGATTAACCATTCCTGTAATTAGCTCAAGATTTTCCATTCTGCTGTTAATTTGGTTTGCGGCTCTGGCTAGTCTTGCGGCTAACTTGGGAAACTCTGCCCAGATCTTTTATTTGCTGTGAAAGAGAAGCAGCTGAGTGCCATTGCTGTCTTTTCTGACTGCCTTCACCACACAGTTTCAGGGAGAGAGCCACATGGACCATGTGTCTTCTGGAGCCTGAACGCACGGATGTGAGGGAATGGGAGTGTGGGCTCTTACCCAATGTTGTCCCAGCTTCATCAGCTTGGCACTCTGACTGGATGAGGGCAAACTGGCCGGTGCTTCCTACTTTTACCCTGGGCAACTCTCTGTTGCAGAAATATGTAGGGGCTGTTGCTGCTCAGAGTTTTTCTGACACTACTACAGCCTGCCTACTCAATCCCATATTCCCTTCTCTCTGAATTATAGGGTTTCATGAACGGTTCTCAAAATTTTGACAACTCATTTTCTTTTCTCAGTACTGCCACAGGAGGTGGGACATACCTATTATTTCTAATGTCCATCTTAAGCTCTTTTAATCTTGTGTCATTCTTTTAATATGATTCATACAAATCAAAAGATAATGCTTGAAAGCCTTGTTAAGCAGCAGTTATTGCAACCTTTATCACATGTTCTATCATTTTGATTAAAATTGTGATGATGCAATTTAATTTCACTTAAATGAAATTGAGTTGATTGTAATGACAGTAATGACAATAATATGTAACTGACTATACAAAAATATTGCCTAGATAGAAATAAAAGTATGTTGCTTATAAATATATTGAGATTAAGTCATTAAAAGAGATGGTTGTACAATGTTATGTGTCTGAATTGAGAATGAGAATAATTCTATTCTGCCTGATAACGGACCTTGTATAAGTCACTTAGCACCTCTGCATCACTCAATTTCTTGTAATGTGTATAAAATGTACTAGATGACCTGCAATAATGTATCCAGATTAAAGTTCTGTAACTTCAATTGTTTACTGCTTCTGTGATTTCATTAATAGTCATTCTAGAACTAGTTAAACATAAACATTCTTGACTTCATAAGTGCTTCACATAAGAATGGATATATTTCAGAAAGAAATGCATCTATGTTTTATTGATATATTTTAATTTAATATAATTATTATCTTAAATGCTATTTTAGGTTTTGAAAAGTTTGTCAACATGGTATACAAGTAAAAGTTTAATTTCCAAACTTCCCTTTATAAATGAGTTTCATTTGACATGAATTGTCCCCTTTTTTCACAAATATCATATAGTGTAAAATTTATATCTATTACGACTGCTGCTGCTGCTAGTACTGGTATTACTACTGTACACATCTATATGTTGTTTCAAATTTTTCAAAATTATTTCCCTTCAGTACTTAGGCTATGCAACAGAATATAGGAATCACTCTTCATTTGATACCTCATATGCAGGCATTGAATGCAAGCTTAAAATAGTAAGAACTATGGTTACTTTCTTTTTATTCAACTTCATAACAAATGTTGGGGGAGAAGAGAGGCTCTTTGTTACCTATATGGAATTTACTTGGGAGAAATAAGAAACAACAATGCTTGAATCGGTGGAGGATGAAGGCGTTTTTTGAGATTCTTATAAAATTCAATAGTGTGGGGAAAAATAAGAATGGTCAGAATGGTCGTTTTGGATTTCATTTATTTTTGAAACTGATTTATTGCATTTTCATTTTTCAGCTTCTGATTTCTGCCTGTATCATTCAGTGAAGATTTTAATCTTCCTACAGGTAATGAGATCCACAGGTCAATTCTAAGTTTAATTTCAACATGTTACCAGGTAATATGATGTTACGGTAGAAGTTTGGTCATTTTACTTTCACACCTAATAAAAGCGATGCTCATACTAGGCATGGGATGATGATTGTTTCTCCCAAAATTACTCATATAAGCAAAGTAATTTTTTTTCCTTCAAATAATTTTCAGAACTGAAAAGAGTAGAATGGTGTATTGATCCTATGAATACTAACAATCTCCTAATATAACGACTATGTTTGTTATTGTAGTTTTTTTCTAATTATCAAATGAAACCACTACAGTGGAATGAGTTTATGTAACCACATATATGAGTTAAAAATGACACATAACTATTGGGCAATGAGTTAGACATGTATTAAGTATTCCATGAACAGCAGACACTTTATATAGTTTGGTTTTTTTCATGCATTTCTAAAATGAACAAATGTCTCCCATAGTACTATTAGAGCTGCCTCGCAAAGTGAAAAGTCCTGCTGCATATTGTGTGATGCTCTCATCAACCATTGTCACACATGTTTCTGTTTGAACATTGATGCCTTAATCTTCCCTTTTCTAGGCACACACCCGAAATAATAATCTATGTCTATACTTATCCCATCTATTTCAGTGAATTTTTTATATGAAGATATCTCTCATCCTTTTTTTGTGATTCCTCTCAAATCACAAAATTTACATCTGTTAAAAATGCATCTGGGAGTTTCATTAGAACATGTTTTCCAAATAATTTAATTAATTTGTCTGATGAAATAGTCTCCTATGTATTGGTCTTTTTTAGGATATAACTATTTTTGTTATAGGTCGGTCTTCTCATCTTGCTTATAGTAACAATCTATCATTCCTCAGTTATACATTTCTCTGTTTTGAAACAGTGTTTCTAATCCTTGCACTCAACAGCTCCCCATTATAATAGCAGAGGAATTGAAACACATTGATTTTCCCATATAGCATTTATTTAATTTCTACTGTCACCTCCTTT
The DNA here is from genome assembly GCA_004363605.1 of Indri indri. Taxonomy (NCBI): domain Eukaryota; kingdom Metazoa; phylum Chordata; class Mammalia; order Primates; family Indriidae; genus Indri; species Indri indri. The sequence continues at coordinate 82,511 of RJWJ010001990.1, forward strand.
TTTGTCTCTAAATTGATTTTTTTTCTTTGTTGTACATCTAGGGGTTCCATCTGCCCCATTTTTCTTATTTTTGTCTTCTCATGCAGTTTTCTCTCTCTCTAGTGACTCTTCTCTTTCTCTGTATAATGCACCTTTCTCCAAAGCATTAAAAACAGCATATAACCTGTACCAATATACAGGTATACATCTCCCATTAATGTAATGCCCTTTTATTGTTTACCTTTATTTCTTTGCAAATACCCTCAAATAATTGAAATAGTATGCCTACATTCATATTGCATATTTCCCTTGCAGTTATTTTGAATCAACTGCTTAAAGATAATACTCTAAATCAACTCAAAGTACTATTTAGAGTTTAGACCACATTAAAACTCATCTTGCTCTGGAATCATTTACTACCAATTTTCAGTCAACATGAAGTCTTCAATTCTGGTACTTCTTTCCTCCCTCTACATTTATAATGATGACTCACTGTAAATCCAGCTTATCTTTTAGCTTCTAAATATTGTTTTTGAAAATATCCTAACAATCTTTAAAAAGTTCTGCAAAGATTAAATTGTAAAAAAAAGGATTTTCAGTTGGCTCCTTAGTCTAATAAAACAATTAAAATACTGACATTAATTAGGAAAATGATAGATTTTGGTAAATAACATTTTTATTTTGTTATATTGAAATGCAAAACATTTGAGAAATAAATTAATTAGAGCTTTAGTGTCAAAATTAATCATTGATATTAATGATTTTTGAATCCTTTTATTTTACAGAAGGACAGGCATAATCTGCTTAGGAATTCAAAGACAAAAAAATACGGTGTTTCTCATAACTAAATATGATTTTTACAACATACTTAGGGTGTTGCTTTAACATTTGGTATAAGATTTTCATTTTTTCAAAGTTACTGCACATCATTTATAGAATACATACATATATATATATTTGCTGGAAAACAGCAAAAAAATTGGTTTGTGTTTCTTTTTACGAAACTTCAGAATTGACAAAGAAAACCAAACATTTAAATAACAGCATCAGTCACCAGGTACTAACTCATTTTGTGAAAAAAACACTAATGTTCTCATCTCACTGTATTTAATTAAATATAGAATTACATAGATCAGGTGAAGAATGGTCACCAAAATAAAGCTATTCAAAGCTAGTGAACCGAACTTATTTGCTGGACTTTCTTTATATTATGCATGTTTAATTCCAGTGGTTGAGTAGACACAAATACAGATTAAAAAATGGTTCTACTAAAGTTTAAAAATAATCATACATTCATAACTATTTTATTTAAAAATACTAAATAGTGCTACTTATTTTTAGTCTCAATATAGTCTTTCTCTCTAGACAGGAAGAAATTTTTCCATTCAAAGTAGCTCATAAAACTTCTTGTCTTTGTAATCAAGTTAAAACTAGGGGAAATGACTTGCCTCCATCAGCAGGGTACCATTTTATTAAATTCAATCAAATGTTCTATTTACACACTTCAATCCTCAATAAATCCAATTTTATTATTTGAAACCTATAATCTTCAGTGAAATTGAATAACTGTATTTCACCAAAGCTGAAGTGCTCTGTTATATTAATCAGCTAGACAAGATTTTATAAAAAGGTGCAGGGGGGTGGAGTAAAGGCAGCCCTGGGATGGTCTGTATTATGCCGAAATGTTTTAGTCCTCTATTTGCAGTTAATAAATTTTAGAATTTATGTCAAAATTTGGATTAGATAAATATTACATACTGGACTGAAAATGTTTCCATTTTCATCTAGTTTTTATGTTCCACAGGAAAGTGTCTAATGTTGAACACAGTAAAAGAATACTAATATTTTAGTATATTTCAAATACAGAAATCCCTTTATTTATCTTATAGAGGGACAGGCATAATCTGCTTAGGAATTCTAACAAAAGACAAAGCCGAAAAGTACAGTAAAATATAATATATAAAGGAAAACACACCTATTTACAGGGCTTCAGAATAAAGTTAAGTAAATTATGCCATGAAATGAGTAAGTGAGTCTCGGTAAATTTAACCTGTAAGGGCATCAATTCAGAGCAGCAACTGTACCCTGCATAGTTCTCCTTCATGCTCTCACGATTCTCTGGAAGGTCTCTGTGGACTCGTTCTGAGAAAGCCTACTGGGACTACTTCTACTTTATCAGTAGAGCACAGCAAATAGTACTGGATTATGAGTCAGATGCCTTGTTTATAGTCGTGGATTCAGAGTTAACTATCTGTGCAACTCTGGGCAATTGATTTATAGTCTTTGAGCCTCAGCAAGTATGCTAAAAGTTTTCATCCCCCACCTGTGACAGATAGAACTGATTGATTATGACACACTTCACATATTCCTAAGTCTTACACAGTGGTCCAGGTAGCAATTTTCAATCAGTTTAATACAGTATTCAATTTTCCAACTACTAAAATTTTCAACTGTTACAATCCTAAGACTAGTTAATTTCTAAGGTCATTACCATTTCTTCCATTCCAGGACTATACATGTGCCAAAGTGATTAATTGATTCCCGGCATTAATACCCACTGCATCTCCTAGGCCCCCATCTTCCTAGATAATCCTCATGCTATTTATGTATGGTTTTTAGTTGCTTCCTAGATCAGCATCCCAATCTGGCTGAATTGGCTAGATTCTGATTAACAGAACTGAAGTTTATTAAAAGTGTATATACATCTTCTTTTGAAAAGTTTCTGTTCATGTCTTTTCTCCACTCTTTAATGGGATTGTTTGGTTTTTTTCGTGTTGATTTGCTTGAGTTCTTCACAGATTCTGGTTATCAGCCCTTTATCAGACATATAGCATGCAAATATTTTCTGTCATTCTACAGGTTTTCTATTTGGTCTATTGATTATTTCCTTGGCTGTGTAGAAGCTTTTTAATTTGGTCAGGTCCTATTTATTTTAGTTGTTACTGCAATTGCTTTTGGGGTCTTCTTCATTAATTCTTTGCCTAGGCCAATATCTATAAGAGTTTTTCCAACATTTTCTTCTAGAATTCTTATAGTTTCATGACTTAAGTTTAAGTCTGTTATCCATCATGAGTTGATTTTTGTGAGTGGTGACAGGTGAAGATCCTGTTTCAGCCTTGTCCATGTGGTTATCCAATTTGCCCAGCATATTTGTTGAACAGAGATTCTTATCCCCAGTGTATGTTTTTGTCCGCTTTGTCAAAGATCAGATAGCAATATGAGGATGATTTTATATCTGGGTTCTCTGTTCCGATCCATTGGTCTATGTCTCTGTTCCTGTGCCAGTACCATGCTGTTTTGATTACCATAGCCTTGTAGTATAGCTTGATAGACTAATGGCCAAAAAACCTATGACAAAATGTTCAACACGTCTAATCATCAGGTAAATGCAAATCAAAACCACAGTGAGATATCACTTAACTCTAGCAAGAATGGCTTTTATCAAAAAGTCCCAAAACAAGAAATGTTGGTGTGGAAGTGGAAAGATAGGAACACTCATACACTGCTGGTGGGACTGCAAACTAGTACAACCTCTATGGAAAGTAGTATGGAGATACCTCAAAGAACTAAAAGTAGAACCACCATTTGATTCAGCAATCCCACTCCTGTGTATTTACCCAAAGAAAAAAGAGACATTCTATAAAAAGACACCTGCAATCAAATATTTACAGCAGCACAATTCACAACTGCAAAGATGTGGAAACAACCCAAGTGCCCATCAATACATAAGCGGATTAATAAAACATGGTATATGTATACCATGGAGCACTACTCAGTTAATAAAAAGAAATGGTGAATTAATACCTCTTGTATTAACCTGGATGAAACTGGAGACCATTCTTCTAAGTGAAGTATCACAAGAATGGAAAAACAAACACTACATGTACTCACCATTAAATTGGAACTAATCAATCAACACTTATGTGCACATACGGAAATAACATTCATTGGAAATCCAGCAGGTTGGCGGAGGGGGGGGGGCGACAAGAGGATGGGTAAGTTCATAGCTAACAGATACAATACACACTCTCTGGGTGATGGACACACTTATAACATTGACTGAAATGGTACAAAAGCTATTTAGCTAACCAAAACACTTGTAGCCCTGTAATATTCTGAAATAAAAAATATCTATAAATAAAAATATAAATTTAGAAAAGTATATATACATATGTACACACATATACAGTCATGTGCCACATAATGCTATTTCAGTCAATGATGGACCACATATATGATGGTGGTTCCATAAGATTATCATGGAGCTGAAAAATCCCTATCTCCTAGTAATATCATAGCTGTCATAACATTGTATAGCTCAATATATTACCCATGTGTTTGTGGTGATGTTGGTGTAAGCAAACCTACTTCACTGACAGTCATATAAAAGTATAGCACATATAATTTTGCACAGCACATAATACCTAACAAAGATAATAAACAATTATGTTGTTGGTTTATGTATTTACTATACTATAATTTTTATCTGTTTTTAGAATGTACTACTTCTAGTTATTAAGAAAAACGTTAACTGTAACCAGATGAAGGCATTGTTATCACAGGAGATGATAGCTCCATGTGTTATTGACCATGAAGACCTTCCAGTGGGACAAGATGTGGAGATGGAAGAAAGTGTTAGGGATGATCTTGACCCTGCATAGGCCTAGGCTAATGTATGTGTTTGTGTCTTAGTTTTTAACCAAAAAAGTTTAAAAAATAAAAAAAATTAATTAACAGAATAAAAGCTTATAGAATAAGGATATAAAGAAAGAAACTATTTTTGCACAGCTGTAAAAGTGTTTGTGTTTTGTTATTACAAGAGTCAAAAATTTAAAAAAATTAAAAATTTGTAAAGTAAAAGAGTTACTGTATACTAAGGTTAATTTATTATTGAGGAAAGAAATTTTTTTTTATAAATTTAGTGTAGCCCAAGTGTACTGTGTTTATACAATCTATAGTAGTGCATAATGAAGGCCTTCACATTCACTCACCACTTACTGACTCACCCAGAGCAACTTCCATTCCTGCAAGCTCTATTCACGGTAAGTGCCCTACACAAATGTACCATTTTTTAAAAATTTTTATACCATATTTTTACTGTACCTTTTCTAAGTTCAGATATATTTAGATACAGAAATACTTACCATTGTGTTACAATGTTTTACAGTATTCAATACAGTAATGTGCTGTCCAGGTTTGTAGCCTAGGAGCAATAGGCCATACCATACAGCCCAGGAGTGTAATAAGCTCTGCCATCTAGGCTTGTATAAGTACACTCTATGATGTTCGCACAAGCACAAAATCCCCTAACAACACATTTTGCAGACCTTAAAATTGTATATATATCATATAACTTATATATATATGTGTGTGTGTATTTGTATGTATGTGTATCAGTGTGTATATATTATATATGTCTAGAGTTTGAAATAAAGCTGAATATTTATAATTTTTTAAATGCAGAAGTTATTTATTTCAATTGGCAGTAAATGATAGGTTGATGGTGTTTATAAACATTACATAATTTAAGGAAAAATTATATAATAAGGTAGGATGTCTTTTGGCTATGGGAAAAGTTTTTTGGAAACATTACTCTGTGCAATAGAATGGTGGAAATATTCTGAACCAGTCAATCTCCTTGAACATTCATCTTTCTCTTAACTGCCTTTAAAACAGAAAGTAGGTAAATGTGATACGAGTGACAAGAAATTAAATTAAATAAGTCCTAATCCATATAGTATAATTTAGGCTTTGCAAAATGTATTACAAATTGCAGTGCATATCTTGATGGAATTAAATTTAAGAGGTTTATCAAGAAGCACAGTGATAGCGTAGAAAGAGCACCAGACTTAGAATTTAAAGACAAGGATTCATATCATGCAATGATCAAATGAGGTAATATATTTAAAAGTACTTTTTAAATATAAAAATTATATAAGTATGTGTTAGTATTAAAATGCATAACCTTAATTATAATAATGATTAGTTAGAATTCATATTAGAGAAAACAAAAATCTGATTCTTTTGTAGTAGTCATGAAGAAAAAAGAATCATATTATAAAATTGTTGTTATATGTATTAGACACTTTCATATTGTGTGTGTGTATGTGTGTGTGTGTGGATTAAGTTAAAGGATTAGAACATAAAATCATAGGAATATTTCTTTTTGGTAAGTGAATAAACTTGCAAAATGATTGAAATAATTGATATGGGATGAATATGAAAAAGAAAAAAAGAACATGGTGGATTGTCTTAAAATATTTTAACTTCAGTTTAGTTATAGAATAGCTGTCCATGATTACAGACTTCTAAATTATGACTGGACATTTTCAAATTTTTGAAATATAAATTTTCAAAAAACATATTCAAGGAATCTAATCAATACTTTATTATTATATTATATGCAGTAGCATATTCAAAGTGCCATTAACAATTTAAGAGTTATTAATCTTAATATTGAGATCGTTAAAAACTTGCACAATTATGTTCTTTTCATATCCCAACAAAGTATACACATTTGTTAATAAAAGTTTCACATGACTATAATTTGCTGCATTCCTAATGCAAAAAAGTAAAATAGATACTGATTATTTAAGAATACCTCTTTCATCAAATACTATTTTAAGCCACCAGATTTAAACATCAAGGCATAGGAAAAAAAATCATTACATTCACTTGTGTTTAAGGTGACATTACAAATAGCATTTCTCTTCCTAGGAATTCATACACAACTCATACAGTGCCAAAATACTATGGCCCAGGAATGGCAAAACTTTATTAAAAATAATCAACCCCTGTCCCCAAGGCACACAGTATGTGAATATTTGTATTAAAATGACTTTATCCATGTATGTTATACAATCCAAAGTGCTTTCTCTGTTCCCAGGGTGCATAGGTTGGCGTTATTTTTTAAAATAATAATAGCTCATATGTATAGTTTGCTATACCATCAACCTAATTGTGATTTCACATACACTGTCTCCTATGGTCCCCTCCAAACCCTGTGATATAGAATATGAATCACTATCTTCATTTAAAATAAGAAGGAATGCATGTAAAGAGAGTTTGAATGATTTAGCCAATGCCACAGACTCATCAGTGGCCCATGTTGGACTAAAAATTCCTCCATTCCTTGTCTCCTCTTTTGTTCCTCACCCCTTCCCTTCCTTCTTCATTTAATAATCACTTATGCATTTGTCACCTGTACCAGGTGCTGTGGAATGTGTAGAAAACTGAGAACCTCTAGAAAATTACTAGATCTATTACCTGTTCCTCTTTGGTAAATAAAATAAAGCAACTGAAATGTAGGATTTAAGGCCCTGGTTAATAGACAAATTGAGCAGTCTCAAACAAAAGAAACATGATCTTAATAAATATGAAGATGAAATTGGAAATCATAAACCACGGTAGATATAATGGTTGACAAAATGGTATGCATATTAAGACTCTTGCTAGTTAAGTGTGTATGTGAAGGAATCTATCCATTAAATATACAAGTGAGACACACACGTTTCCTTGATAGGATAATGGGTCAGTTTTAAAATAAATCTAAGTTGATTAAGTTTGACATACTACCCACTTTATGGAAAATTTCCTGTATTAGGAAATGGTCCAGCATTACAAACCACACACACACACACACACACACACACACACACACACACATATTCTACATACCAATTTTCAAAATAACCATTTTCCTTTCCACTATGTTTTCTTTAATTTAGAATATGGTCTTTGTCAATAAAGAAAGCTCCTAAAATACAATAACACACTTTACTGAACAAATTTACTTAAAATGATATAATCTGCTATTTGTCTTATTTTATATTGCAAGTTTCCTCTGAGTGCTAATAAGTGCTTGCCATTGAAGAGGTTTGCATTTAACATCTGTCACCAGCATCTAGCAACTGCACCTACAGGGAACTGTCAGAGATTGTTATTCTCCTTTGTAACACCCTGAATCTGTCTCACATCATTTACATACAGATAGTTACAGGCATTCATCATTTCATTATGCTGACGACTTCACTATTCTGATGTATAATGTCTCTTTAATGAGCCTCAAAAAATACAATATTCCTTGATTTATGACTGCTTAACTGAAAAATTATACAAATTGGCAAAAAAACTCTCATAATGTATTTTCATTTTTCCTCCACATTACACTTACATTTAACAGTGACTCATGAGTTAAGATCATGCTTCTTTGACAAAAGAAATTTGACTTACTCTGTTCTAGTACCACTGCGGTTTATGTGCATATTTAAAGCTGCATAGTAAAACTGTGCTGACACTAAAAAGTAACAAATTAAAATCGATCACTTTTTTCCCCCAAGAAAGATTGAGCGTTGGACAACCACTTTCAATATCACTATACATTTGATCAGGTTTCTTTATTTGTAGTGAAAGTTATCACCCTAATAGTCATTTTTCACCATTTTGAAAGTAAATATTAAGAACCTTGACTTCCAGAAAGAGCTCTATCAAGCAACAAAGAAGTAGTCAAGAAAAAGAAAAACCTACAAGTAAATCTGAAGTAGGGACAGAAGCTTGAAAATAGGTAGAAGTTGTTGTTTCTTTCCCTGCTTGCTTAACTGTAGGCCCCTCTTGCAATGCCATGCCCAGGAAGATGTCACCAGCCTTGTTTTCTAGTCTCTTAAAAGTTGTGCCATTGAAGGTGATGAAAAATATCCTATTTATTAACTAAAAGTAATTTCCCAAAAGAAGCTGGTTGTTCCCCAAACAAGTAAGAGTTCCAAAGAGGTATAAATTTTTCATGTGCTGCCAGCTTTTGCAAAAGTAGAAAGCTTTTGAATGCAGGTAAATCACATTAGTATGAACACTATATACAATTAAGGATAAAGACTGAAGTTGAGTCACAGAAGAGCTCATAAATCAGCATAAGTAAGGCATACTGAAATAGAACAAAATTGAGAAACTGGCATCCTTAGATTTGATATTACCATTCCCTTAAGTGTAGCTTCCATTCAAGACATCTTGAGATTATTTCCAGCTTTCAATTTCTACAAGAACAGAAAACCAGGTTAAATTTACCCCAAATCATCAGAAAAAGAGTGGTTCAAGTTAAATGAAATTAAGCAAGCAAGCCAGGGCTGTTCTCATTTAGAAACAAGTGATAGAATTGCATACAGAAATCTTAATACAAGATGTGGTGTGTAAACACATAATCTGTAACAAAATGCCCATTTATAATGCACAGAAAATTAGTCCTATTACTTTAACACTAGCTTGATCAGTACCTTTGAGGCTCACTGTAAATTACTTTTGGTTATATCTAAATTTGAGACTAGCCCACAGATAAAAAATAATAACCAAAGTTGAGAAATAAAAAGTATTTGGATTATAATAATTCTTCAAGTATTTTTAAATAAAAGAATTCTAAAAAATATTTAAATCAATTTAGCATCATAGAAAAAACTTTCTTTAGTGATTACTTATATATTTAACAATTAAATTCCTATGCGTACACACTTGACATAGTAAGATTCATAGTATGCATACCATACCATTTTGTCAACCATCATACCTAGTGTGGTTTATAATTTCTGTTTTAATCTTCATATTCATTAAAATCATGGTTCTTTTGTTCAAGACTGCTCAGGAAGGAGATGTGACCTTTTTATTACTCTTTTTAAGACAGAGCTGTTTTAAAGGGCTATATTATGTTACTAATTCTTGGACTAAAGAAAGCATCCACTCATGTTTTTTATTTGAGTAATATAAGATACCACTTCACCTAAGGAAAACAAAATGTACTACACAATGTATTTCTAAAAATATTCCAAACATCTTTGTATCTACCAGATGTTTATAGTATTAGGATAAAAGGGGTCATATTGCTAAATGCCTTGGAATTGACCAGATGGTTACTTCTCCGCATCTCATGTTTGAATCATTGTGGGAATTGTGCTTTCAGTGATTCTCTCTTCCATGTATCTTCAACTTCTCTCTTTCCTGGTACTCTCTATGCTTCTTATCTTTCCCATTAAAAACAAACAAAGAAAAAATCCCAGTACCATTTGTTGAAGGGTGTGTCCTTCCCAATTTGTGTTCTTGGCGCTTTGGCCAAAAATCAGTTGGCTGTAACTATGCGAGTTTATTTCTAGTTTCTGTATTCTGTTCCATTGTTCTGTGTGTCTGTTTTTATTCCAGTACATGCTGTTTTATTTACTATAGCCTTGTAGTTTGCCTCCAAGCTTTGTTCTTTTTTCTCAAACTGCTTTGGCTATTCTGGATCTTTTGTGGTTCCAAACAAATTTAGGATTATTCTGTCTATTTTACTGAAGTATGTTATTGGTATGTTCATAGGGATTACATTGAATGTGTGGATCACTTTGAGTAGTATGGACATTTAACCTATATTAATTTTTCCAATCCATGAACGTGGGCTGTCTTTCCATATATTTGTGTCTTCTTCAATTACTTTCATCAATGTTTTATAGTTTTCATTGGAGAGATCTTTCATCCCCTCAGTTAAATTTATTCCTAGGTATTTTATTTTATTTTTTTTAGCTATTGTAAATGGGACTGCTTTCTTGATTTTCAGATAATACATTAATGGTGTATAGAAATACTACTAATTTTCATATATTGTTCTTGTATCCTGACATTTTACTGAATTGGTTTATTAATTCCAACAGTTTTTTGATGGAATATTTAGGGTTCCTATATATATGATTATGTTGTCTGCAAACAGAGACAATTTGACTTCCTACTTTTCAATTTGGATGGTCCTGGGAAAACTGGATATCCACATGTAGAACAATGAGACTAGATTCCTATATCTCACAATATAAAAGAAATCAACTCAAAATGGATTAAAGACTTAAATGTAAAACCTGAAACTATAAAACTATTTGAAGATAACATAAGGGAAATGCTACATAACATTGGTCTGGACAAGGTTTTTTGGATAAGTACTCAAAAGCACAGGCAACAAAATCAAAAATAGACAAATGGGATTTCATCAAACTAAAGGACTTCTGCAGAGCAAATGAAACAATCAACAAAGTAAAGGGAAAATTTACAGAATGGGAGAAAATATTTTCAAACTACACATCTGACAAGAGGTTAATATCCAGAGTATATAAGGAATTCATATAGCTCAATACCAGAAAAAAACAGAAGACAAAAACAAAAACGAAACCCAAATAACCCAATTAAAAATTATCAAAAACTATTTTTTAAAATGGTAAAAAGACCTGAATAGGCATTTCTCAAAAGAAGACTTACAATGGTATACAGGTATATAAAAAAATGCTAAATCATTTTAGCACTGCTGATCATTAAGGAGATGCAAATCAAAACCATAAGGAGATATTACCTCATCCAAGTTAGAATGGCTATTATCAAAAAGACAAAAGATACCAAATTCTGGTGAGGATGTCGAGAAAGGGAGACTCTCAGAACATGTCAGTGGCAATACAAATTAGTACAGCCACTGTGAAAAACACCACAGAAGTTCCTAAAAAAATTAAAAACAGAACTACCATATGATCTATCAGTCCCATTACTGCGTATATACCCAAAGAAATGAAACCGGTATGTTAAAGTGATATCTGCACTCCCATGTTTACTGCAGCACTTTTCACAATAACCAAGGTATATAATCAACCCAGTGTCCATCAACAGATGAATGGATAAAGAAAATATGGTATATATACACATTAGAATATTCAGCCATTCAGCCATTAATGAAAAAGAATACACCATTAACAAAAAAGAATAAAAGCCTGTCATTTGTGGGAATATGGATGGACCTGGAGGACATTGTGTTAAGTAAAGTGAGCTAGGCACAGAAAGACAAATACCATGTGATATTGCATGTATGTAGAATCTTAAAAAGCTGATCCCATAGAAGTAGAGAGTATAATAGTGGTTTTGAAAGAGTGGGGAAGAGATAGGATGGGCATATGGAGAAAGATTAGTTAATTTGTGTATGGTCACGGTCAGATAGCAGGAATAAGTTCTGGTGTGCTATTGCACAGAAGGGTGATTACAGCTAACAATATTGTAGGATATATTCCAAAATATTAAATAGCTGGAAAAGAGGATTTTGAATGTTGTCACCACAAAGAAACAATGAATGTTGGAGATGACAGAAATGCTAAACACCCTGATTTGATCATTTCACAATGTATATGCATATTGAAACATTTCACTGTACTCTACAAATACACACAATTATTGTGTCAATTAAAAATGAAGTATTTTTAGAAATTTGTTAAAGAAAGAAAAAAATGCAACTAAGCAAATAGTCAACAAGCAAAAAGAAAACCTTCCTTCCTTCCATTGTCTCTTCTAACTACTGTCCAATCTCACGTCTCTCCTCATCTTACTTGTTTCTGTTCTGTCACGCTTCACTCCAACATCATCTGGCTTCAGCTCTGACACTACTAATCCTGCCCTCGCTAAAAAGAGTGAACGTGTGACCTGTTAGAGGCCAGTTCCAAGGATCAGACTAGTGTTGGTCCCAAATGGTCTCTCTTTTGTGTGGGCTCATCATCATAATGTCTTCACTTATAAAACTTCCTTGAACTGGACTTCACTGGCTCTCCTTGTTCTGCTCCAGCCTTCCCTTTGAATCTGCATTTTGGGGCACGCTTTTCTCTGCCCTCTCACTAGATACCCATGCACCCCAGGGTTCCACTTCTCTTCCAATTATTGACTCACTCATTTAACTGTCTGCAGACTACCTTTTCTTGCTAGTTCAACAGGCACATACTCAAGATCCTCAAAGCAAAACAAAATATCTTTTTCATACACCTGTTTCTCCTCCTATATTATTTACCTCAGTTTGGGGCATCATTCATCAGATCAAAATCAAAAATATAGGAAATTTTCTTGTTTCTTCTCTCCCTGGCTCTATTTCACTAAGCCAATATAAAATAATGTGTTGAGTTTTCTGATCTTGCCACCTCGGCATATGGATCTCTCTGTGTCTATCAAATCCTTCCCTATATCTTCAGCCTCTTTTATGTTGCTTACTTGCTGTTTACTTTATTTCCTGAAACACCAGACTGATTTGGCCCACAGCACTCACATCTCTACTCAGTAGTTCCTTGTGCCTTGGATGCCTTTTAAGTCCAGCCCCTCCTGCACAACACACTCCAGGGCCCCTCCACATAGGTACCACCCCCTAGTCCACTTACTGCAGGAACCCAGGGTCTCTTTTCAGTTCTCTCCTAACACTGTATGCATATCTCTGGTGGTCAGGTATTTTTAAAAAGAAGCAAAATGCAGTGGTTAAGTGCATTGCCTCTGGACTCAGCTTCACCATTTACCAGTAGCCAGGTTACTTAACCTCTCTTAATGTTACTTAACCCCTCTTAATGTTACTTAATCTTTGTTCCACAAAATGGAAGGCAACCACAGTGCATAAGTAACACAGTAATTGTGAGTATAAAGTAAACCACTTTGAGCAAGCCTGTCATATATTAAGCACTCTATAATGTTGCCAAAATATTGCTATTCTAGTAGTGTTTATAAATATTTTTCCTCCTGGACTCCTCAATAGACACTAAACTGCTTGAGGATGAGGTTTATCTTATACTTCACACCAAGCACAGAGCAAGGGCCTCTGTAAAGTTACTATAAATTGACGGAATAAGGCTATGTGACCATGACACAATGTTCTAAATAAATGACTGATTTTATTGGATTTTACATCCCAATTTAAACTCAAGGGGGTGGGCAAATAAGATGATAATCAAAGAATCTGGCTCCAGACCAAAACCCTATGTGTGATTTTTTTCAGGCTTGATCGCAGGCAATTACAAAGACTGCCTGGTGGATTTCACAGGGTAGCACTGCCCTGCCCATACCAGACTGGGTGCACAGAGAGCGTACTGCAGTCTCTGAAGGGAGTTGCAGTCAAGTACTCTTGGCCAGCCATACTCTTATACATGTCTATATTCCCAGACCATGTGACCTCATTCAGAGCCCTCTTTTACTGGGATCCTCAGCAGAGGCCTTCCTCGAGCACCTCTGCTAACACCTCCTTATTGAGGATATGGGGAAAACACGAACACATTTCCACGCTTACTTTTCTACTCCTAGTCCTGCCTCCTTTCCCTCCCCCACAGCCCCTGCTCCATAACAAAACAAGATCCTTTCATTCAGGGCTCCCATGGCATGAGATGACCATTCCATCGGTGTCAATCCACCTGACCCTCAACTGGCGCCACCGTCCAAACCATTGCATGAGGTCTCTTTCTCCAGTTTAGTCTCTTGCTTATGTCATGGTGGTAATTGATTAAAGTCTTCACTACTACTTTCATCTGGGGTTACTGTCTTAATCAACTACTCAGACAGCTGGTAGCTCAGCTGTTTCCTGCTCTGCTCAGCTCCAAACAACCAAGGAAGAGATGGAAGATGGAAGGAAATTATAATACCAAGGAAAAACAACCTGGAAACATTATTTTGCTGCCCTCACTTTGCAGGATGATATTATCTTTTGAGTGGTTCAATGATTTAGAACCAAAATACTCTTAGATTAGAAGAAATCTTAGAAATTCTGTAATACAATTTATTTATTTAGAAGTGAACATATTGTGAACCTGGAAGTCTACGCGACCTGAGGGTAGTACAGTTAGGTGCTGTGACAAGGCTATATTGACTCTTAGTCCAAAAATTTCACTCCTTAGAGCTATATATTATGTAGCATTGAGTCTGGAAATATGCAAAGTTCCAAAATATTCTGTTACTTTATTCCCTTTTTGAAGTTAGTGTCTGTGAAGTCACTTACTCATATACTGTGTGACACTCCAAACCCAAGTGGCTGTAGAAAAAATTAGGATAGCCTGAAAGCAGATGTGTAAATATATGTTTTGATCACACAAATATCAAACACCAACTTCTTCAGGTTTCAAAATGACTTAGTTTCAGAGTGAAGGCTAAAGATTTAAGGACACAGATTTGAAGTTGGGTAGAGTTAGAGCGTGAAGAGCAGGTAATCGGGCAAATAGGAGTGAGTATTTAGTTTTAAATCAGTTTTAACTGGAGACTTCTCAGAAGGAGTGTGCACAAATAAGGAGAAGAGTAGAACATACATCCACTAAGTACATAAATTCCTCAGTGAGGAACAGTGGTAATGTCCACATTTCCGAAAGAATGGTAATTAGCTTCAGAGTTGCTGGTGGGCATATGAGGTAAGGCAGGGCTGTGATTACTCTTACTTCACAACAAAGATAACTGTATGAAGCTGAGAAGTGATTCAGGTGTTCCAAAATTTAGTACAGCTCTTTCAACCACGTGTATTTAGTGGTTACTCCATGAGCCTAATTTCAGAGTCTAAAATAAAGTTGAAATAAAGGACAGGAAATCAAGGAATTTATCTTTGAGAATAGATAATCTCTGAGGCTCATCTTTGTGTCTTAAACTTTTCAGTATTACTTTGCCATTTCTACTGCTTCATAGTTCTTGGTTTCTCCTGACTATATACACCAAATGTTAATATTTAAAATTGTTTTTAAGAAAGAAATACAATACTGCTGGCATGAAGTTAAAACTTGTTCCTTAATAATTGAAACACATTTTATAGATCTGCCAACTTAACTTCTCTCTAAGCACATGCCTTTTATAATAAAAGTCAAATTAAAAAAAAATTCCATGGAAACATCCCTAAGTGTGAATAAGACAATTAACTTCCTTTAGACTTTAAATAGTGTCAAAGATCTCAGCAAGAATTGCAAAGACTTAGCTATTGTTTATTTTTCATTGTGTTGTTTATTTAAACGAAGATATTTTCTAAGTCTGTAAATTACATAACATTTTTAAAAGTAGTTTTATCATCATGCACACGGAACCCTATAAATGTCTTTTAATGTCAGACCCAACGATAACAGTTACTAATACAAAAATTGTGATTTATCACCTGGTGGGCTACTCATTTCTTCAATGTTAAGTTGAGGCATTTAAAATTTTTTATCCTAAGGTAAATATTTTCTGTTTTATAAAAACTACCTAAAGTATTCTACAAATTATCTGCCAAACAGAGCGAATAGGAATTTATAAAATAGCTAATGTCACAAAATGTTAAATACCTCACTTAAGGAACAAAAACACCTGCTTTTACTGAGCAAACATCACAAGGAAATATCTTATATATTAATACCACTAGAGGGCTTGATGCATTTTGCTTTATGAAAAAAAATTTCTTACATCAGGTTATCTTGTTGGTATAAAGGAAGTTCTATATACTCATCCTTGTAATCACTGTTATTAAGAAAAGCACATGTGTACATTGGTACAAACACAAAGTGATTAGATCAAAGGAAATTTTATCAATAAGCTAAACATTCTTTTAAGCAATTTAAGGGAGTTACGTAAACTGGATGGTTTCAAATATCACTTAGTCTTAAATGTCATTGAAAATTATTTCTGCAAATCAGTATTTAACAACACGCTTCTGATAAATGGCCTAAGCCATTTTAGAAAAACATTAAGTTTTAAGTAACACAAAAATTTCTTTCAGTCAGAAGTCATAAGGGATATTAACTGAAATAATTTCACTTCATTCAAAAAAGTCTCTATATTTCATAGGAATATTTACCTTCATAGAAATTTCTCTATGACTCTGACCTAGAGAAACTATATTTAAAAAGACATATTAAAAATTACTGTCCTTCAACTCCTTAAATACAACAAGTAACACATTTAGTAAATTTGATTTTTGTCTTGAGTGCTAATTTGGTTTTGAGTCAATTTCGTTATTCAGCCATATTGTGAAAACATATTTTTATAAGACAATGAAAAAGTAAAAATTATAACTCAGCTAAGAAAATAAGTCTCACAATTTTTTCCGAAACCTTTACTTACCCATACAAAATATAAATTAGATCTACCACTCAAGTTTTAGATGTAAGTAAAAATATTACTACAAATAAAATTTTCAAATTGTTAAGTGGAAAGTTATTGCTACTATGAAATAAAATACCTCTAGATTTATGAATAAACTAATGTGAATTAAATTATTTCCTTCACAAGGACTTTTCCAAACTACATGTTCAGTTTTGGGGAAAAAATGTTATATCATAGGAAATTAAAAAAGAGCTTTCAATATCTGAATAATTTTTCTGGTTAACAAAACAAGTCAAAATATAAGACATATTTGACTGTATCCTGGGGTGACATTCAACATATGTAGCCACCTATAGAGGACAGGTCTGACCAATCTCAACGCCCTGCTTGTGGCCTCTAGTTTAGTATTGGCTAAGATATTTATAGGTGATTTAAAAGTCTAAAAACAATCTCCTTTTCTGGAGGTTTTACTATTAAATACAGTGTCTCTGAATTTCCCCCTTGAGGTGGCATTTTTCTTTGTCATTCACAAAATCAAAGACATTGTAACCTAAGAGATATAATAGGCAACTGTTAGTCTAACAGTGAAATCAGCCTCTTTAGCAATCATAATATCGCTTACCCCTGAACTACAGTAGAGTGCTGTGGAATACTAAATAAGAAGTCTATTTCTTCATTTATATGATCAAATGAAGCCCTCGGGTCAGTTTACAAGATTTTTTTTCTCTTTATAAATGCAATAGCTTTGTATGATTAAATTGCAGATACCGTGAGTAAAGAGTACTTGATAATGTAATTAGTTACAGATTGAGCACTCCATTAATTGAACTTGGTGCTACACTATTTCTATATATTTAAAAATATCACCAAAATTTAAACAGCTCACTTATAAAGGGTTCTTATTCTGTTATTTTTATAATCCTGTAATTCATATTGCATTTCTTATTCATAGTAAGACTATTCTTCTTCCCAGCATAGCTTTACAATTATTTTACTAGCTCATCAAAAAACTATCACTGTTAAATACATTCAAGCAAAGATCACTTCAACATTGTAAATAATTATCATTTTGTCTCTCACCTTTGTTTTTACCAAATAGTTATAATTATGTGATTCTATAACTAGGATAATTTTTTCTTTTCAAGTCGCTCTGCTCTTGTCACCTAGTGTTTCAGGTGCCTACTACTGCTACTACACTACATACATTATTCTTAAATTCTGTGAAAGTGTACCATATATGACATTATTGAACCACAAAATGATAAGCATTCTAAATTTATTAGAAAATACTTACAGTGATGCACGTCTATTCGCTGCCTTAATGCTTCATCCAGAATAAATATCACGTGAGAAGAATATCCAGAGGTTATTTTCATCTCCTTTCTCTAGCTTACACGATCACTGCATTCAATTCTGAAAAATAAAAATTTTAAATGTCTTACTATTAAATGAAATAGCACAATTTCTATGTAATTTTTAAAACAACAAGAAAATGATCAATATTTTGCTGGACACAATAAATTTCTGAAAACTGAGTGAATGTATCATGAATTTGAAAAATTAAATTTATGTATGAAGCAAAAATCATCAGATCAACCAAAATTATATTTAAGCGTGCATCAAACAAGGTAAAATATCACCCCTTTTACTTCCCAAATAAAGTGAGAAATGAATTTCCACAAACTCAGAGTGATCTTAAACACATATATTCTTATAAGTATATTTAGGGTACTGAGAAAGAAAGGAAATACATATTTTTTGTTTCAACCAGTTAAGTTATTATCATAAACCAACTCTGAATATTTTCATGAGTTAATAAATTAAGTTTTAATGTCCAAGCAGCCACAGGAAAATCAATTTATCCTTTTATATCCTGTAAGCTATTCCTATCCATTGTGTTTTTTAAAAAGAACACATATTTAAATAATGTGAGAATTTCATTAAAGACGATTATTAAAAGAAATATCACATTTTTACAATGAGCTGACCCTGGAAAAGACATACATCTGGTGATATCGTCAGATTCAGTGATCCTCCATCTGCAAAGGGGAGGAATATACCTTCTTTGTGCCTCTAGTTTAGCTACAAATTGAAATCAAACCGACATTAATGGAAACGACTTCCAGTGGAGTTGGCCTATAGGGCTACTGACTTGTGTTACACTGTTTTAATGGGGGTAAGCTTAGTATCTAGTAATAAAAGCTACAAAGTTTTAAGATATAGTTTCTTCATTAAAAAATAAAAACAGAACTATTTTAGTACAAATGCTGTAACATCCTCACTCCCACCTCCCCAAATCAGAACTTAGTGGATTCATTTCATGTGAGATTGTCACAGAGAACAAGAGTAGCTGAAGTTACGCAAGGTAACCCTTGTAATCTCACTGTGAGAGGAGGCAGCTTAAAGAATAAATAACCTAATAAATGTCCATATCTACAAAACAAAATCTCTAGCTCTTGATGCAATTACTAAAAGTCCGTCAGCAGTAGCATCGAGTGTATATAACCTACTCCTTCATGATTGATGGGTATGTCCATTTTTATTTTTAATATTACCCTTGCCTCTGGTACATGATATTTTTCCCTTCCTGATCACATGATTGTTAATCCTTGCTATTCAAGAACATCAAAGGATGCTTGTATATTGATAATTCTACATAAAAATTTCAAGGTAAAGAGTGGATCACTGTTTCAATAATTTTATTCACAAGTATTTTCTTCAATTATAGCTTCAACTTTCTTTTTTGTCTGTTTGCATTTTTTCTGTGCAAACTCCACTATTGTATGTTAGTTTTCTTTTACCTCCCTTTTAAACCTCTCATTTCCATTCTAATAACTTCCATATTTAATCCTTTGATGTTTTCTGCAGCTATTACTCTACTTAGGCTCTTGCACAAATAATAGTTGAGAGGGTTAATGGAAGAGAATGATTGTTTACCACTACATTGCCAATCCTTCCTCTATATGATTCATTCAAAGAACTTATTTTTAAATTAATTGACTTGATTGGCTAACACTTAGCATAACTTGTAATTATTAAATTTCAATTTTTTTTTAATTTATGGAGCCATATGAATAGTTATAGCTTCATGTGATCCAGTGATATTTTTCTGTGTTAAATTTTTATAAAGTTAATATCCATATTAAGAAATCTGTACTTTTATACAAAATAGATTTTTTCCATAGAATTTTGGAAGTCAAAACCCCTATACTATTATATAGGAAATCCATAACTAAAAAAGAGGTCAGAATTTCAGAACATATTTGCAAGCTGTTGATATTTGAGCATGGTATATTATCTGCTGTTAACAGTGTTCTCAATGGTATTCAAATTCTCTGACTATCCAACTAAAGCAGCGACATGTTGGCTTTATTATATTTTGCTAGGCATGTCTGGGAACCAAGCCACCATTTAAAACACAAATAAGGGTCAGAAAGGAACACTGCATTTTGACTTTGAATTTGGGATTCAATATACAGAGAATACAGCTGATTTCCCTTTAGCATCCTACTGTCCATCAGAAATCATCGCTACCTGGAAAAGTGTTTGCCTCCCTCTCACATGCTTAAATCCAAAACAGGAGCCACTAAATATCTGGCTAATACAGAACACAATTTTGCATGATAATAATAACAAAGAAATAACAGAAATTAACATCTGTTAATTGGTGAATGTATGTTAGGTTGACATTTTATGTGTGTTTTTCATTCATCTACCAAATAAAGATACCATGATTATCATCTTCATATTGCATGTTAGGAAAGTGATGCTAAGAAATGCTGAGTACTCATCTCAAGGTCATATACTTTGCTAGAAAGGAGTCAAACTAGTTTCTTGACAGGGTTGATCCCATGCTCCTTCTGCTAAATCATGCCACTTTGGAACTGAAATATTTGTGACAGAAAATGAAAAATTTTTAACCAACCAAGTAAGTAATGTCATAATATATCACAAATTATAGGCAATATTTCAATTTTTAAAAAATATTATACATATGATAATTTTTAAATGATAAGAAAAAATACTGAATGAATGTAAGAATTAGATCCTCTGAAGTATCATATTCACATTAAATAATAATAAGGATATAGATGTCAACATACTAAAATGCTGAATTTCAGAATTAAATCATTGTAGAATATATATGGAAAATAAAAATGAAATATTTCTGTGTCATTCAGAAACAAATACAGTCCAAATATATCCTGCATTTTTTAAGTTTCCACCAACATGAATAATCTTATGTATATATTTTATACAGAATCCTAATTTTCTGAGAGAAAATGTTGAGGAAATTTTAAAACATGCAAACATGTTTATGTATTGAGCAGTTTAAGTCAATATTTAAGTAAGATAATTCAATCCAATCCTGTGTTATTCATGTTAACATAAATGAACAATTGAGTCTCCAATCAAAACTGTGCTAATCCACAGCAAGTAAATTCAAGTTTTGAACAGGAAATGTTTGTAAGCTATCATATTTATGCTTTCAAAATAAACCATGTTACTAGTATATACTGAGTCCACACATGGAAAGAAAGTGGGCTTCGTAGATTGAATTCCGAAAAATTTAAATTATAACTTCATCCTATTCACATTGTTTTCACATCACTATGTCACATAAAAAAATCTATATAGAATACACTTTAAATGAAGGTTAAAATTATTTTTAATGAGGAAGGGTTTTTTAGCTCTTTGTAAGCTATAGTTTCTTACTGGCGTGTATGTTTGCTTTATAATTTCATGTTTCTTTTGATTACTACTGAAACTCTTGGCTTTCACTAAACCCAGTATGTCAATCAATGATGTAGAGATTTGCTGGATGAACTTCATAAAAACATAAAAATATCTACCTATTTCTTCAGGGTTGAATCAGGCTAATAGGCTAAGAAATTGGAAGACTGAACAAATTATAACCTCAAGAAGTATGTCACTTCCTCATTAAGAATTTTGAAAGTTAATTCTGACTTATAATTCATGTATCTTTTTTAAGATTTTCCATGCTGAATGATAGTTTTAATATCTAAGATTACATCTAATCTTTTTTAGGTCAGCAATTGATAAAAAACCTTTGTAAATGGGAAAAAACTTGACATTTACAGTTCAATAACCCAAATAAGGGACAAAGAATTTGTTTTCAAAGGATCAGCCTGGAAGGATACAGCGCTGACAAGATTAAGAATGGGGGGTAAATGCCAAAGGCACGTTGGTCCAAAATGATAAAGTTCTCAAAATGTTGAACTGATTGGGGATGAATTATCCAGAAAGAAAGCTATTCCCTTAGTTAGAATAGTAGTTGTTTATAAAAGTGACTAGACATTACTGGCTGATCATTATTTTTAATTGCAGAGATAACACAAATACTATACTCTAACTTTGATTAACCTTTTTTAAGAAGTATGAATTACTGTTGCAAATCTGCCTAACCAATTACTAGGAATATTGTTTTTCTTCCGTTTTATAGTTTAAACATTTTTTGTTTTGAACAATTTGTTGTTGACTAATTCATGTGTTTCTGAAAATGATGGGAATGTGATAAAAATAAAAGGACATTTAAGATTAAAACATAGTTCTAACACTTTAAAATACAAAAAGAACTGTGTCTGGCAATTAGTCATCCAAAGACATAACAGGCAGAAAAATACAGGTTTAAGAATCATGCATCCCAGTGAGGAGGAAGTAGGGAGCCACACACAAAAGTAAAGGTTGAGTTCTCTCCTGAACCAAGTCAAGTCGGGACCTATAACCCTACACAATAGTCAACAACACTTGTCAAGGTCACAGTCTTATCTGCTCTGTTACACCTCGTGATTGATTCTGAGTCCTCACTAGATGTGCATATTGGCAGCATCTGACCCATTGGGTCAATTGCTCCTGTGTCCATCCTGAAATGGTTTCTTCACCTGGACTACAAAGGCACGTTCTCTCTCAGTTCCTGACCCCTCCACTCCTGTCAGTCTCCTTGGCTGGTTCCTCATCATCTTCAGGTTGAGGGCCTTAACTTGGAGTGCCCAAGACCTCAGACTTCAACTGAATCTGCCCCCTTTTCACCCTCATTCTCTAGATCTGCACTGTCCAATATGCTAACAGTAGCCACATATGCATAAATAAATGCAAATTTAATTTAATTCAAATAAAAAAATTGAAATATGTAGTCACTCAATCCAAAACCTTCTTATTCCTGTCTTTCATCATCCACATCCAAATAATTAGTGATCCACATGGACTCTATATTCAAAATATTTCCATCAAGAATGTAGAGCGCTTATCAATAGAAGACAATGAAAAAGTAAGTCAGGAAGAAAAAAATATCGGAGGCTATAGACAGGAGTCAAATCTGGAGGGAAATTTGGCAACATCTAGCAAAGTTACACTTGCATTTACCTTTTGACCAGAAACCCCACTTCTAGGCATCTCTCCCAAAGATATAATAGCAAACATAGGAAAAGATACAAGCACAAGGCTATTCATTGCGTTACTATCTGTAAAGGCAGAGTGAAATTACTCAAATGGCCATCAGTAATGCACTGGTTATATCAACTAGTACATCCACAGAATGAAGAGCTGTGAAGCTATAAAATGGAGTGAGATATGTCTTTATATATTACTATGGGGCAATCTCTGAGATACTTTGTTAATGAATAAAGCATGGCAGAGAAAAGTGTGTATGGAATGCAAACATTTATCTGTATGTCTTTGTTTACATTCTATTATTTACATTATACACACACACACACACACACACACACACACACACACACACATACATACATAATACTGTCACTTTTCAATACTTTCAAAACTATCACCCTTGTGTAAACCACCACTGTCTTTGGCCGGGATTACTAAGACAGTTTTTTAAAGATACGAGGGACTGCTTTAAAAATATAACGGGCCATGTGTCCATTTTTAAGCCACAGTAATCCTTAAGAGTAGGTTGGATCATCACAAGATTCTGCAAAATCTATCTAATGGCTTCCAATCCCCCTTCTAATGGCTTTGTAGACCTCACTTTATCGAGCTCAATACTTTTCTCACTAATTCCTTCTTAACGTGCCTAAACCACAACAAACATGTTTCTGCCTCAGAGTCTTTACACTTGCTTCTTGCTTTTCCCAGGATTCTGTTCCCTGACAATCCTCCCTACTCACATCATCGTGTCTTTCTACCTTACTTTCCTTCAGTCTCCAGTCAAACACTTCTCTATCTCTGGGGCCCGATCACACTATATAAATATGATCTTTCTGACTCATATATCTCATTCTGATTTATACTTTGTATATGTATACATATATTTATACATACATATGAAGAATTTTAGAAATCACAGGAATAAATTATGCTATGGTATGATTATTTATATCTCCCCCCACAAATTCCTATGTTGAAGCCTAATCAACAATGTGATCATATTAGGAGGTGGACCTTTGGGAGGCTATTAAATTGTGAGGGTAGA
Source organism: Indri indri (assembly GCA_004363605.1). Lineage (NCBI taxonomy): Eukaryota > Metazoa > Chordata > Mammalia > Primates > Indriidae > Indri > Indri indri. The sequence continues at coordinate 106,770 of RJWJ010001990.1, forward strand.
GTCCTCATAAATATGATTAGTGTCCTTATCAAAGAGGCCCAGAGGCCTTGCCCCTTCCATCATGTGGGGACACAGCCAGAAGGCACCATCTATGATAAATCAGAAAACAGGCCCTCACCAGGAACCGAATCAGCTGGTTTCTTGATCTTGGATTTCCCAGCCTCCAAAACTGTGAGAAATAAATGTCTGTTGGTTAGAAGCTACCCAGTCTATGGTATTTTGTTACAGCAGCCAGTACAGACTAAGACGAATTATAGATCACTAAACAGTTCCACAGAAATATATTATACTATATCAATATAATAGCTTCATAGTAAATGTAATTGATTATAAAACAGATACATTTTATTTCATATAATTAATCCAAATCCTGTAACATCAGTAATAAATAGGCTTTTTTTGCACACATAAATTCAAGTAACACAACTATTACACCATTAATATCAAGGACATATTTAAACAGGTGGTGAGAATCAAAAGTAAGATAAAACCATATATGTACAGAACATACAGTGTAACCATCTAGTATGTTTCTTAACTGAGATTTTTCTTTTCTGTGTAGATCTGAAGTATTCATACTTATACAGAAAAAATTTGTTCTTATAGTGAATATAGTATAATTAAACTAATGTAAAATATTCTCAACATAATTGTTAATTTACCCCTCTTCATTCTGCTATCCTTTATGGTGGCACTTCCCTATGACTGAATATTTTATCATATCATGTCCTATATTTTTTTCTTTGGACAGGATATCTGATGATTTTTTGTTTGTTTCAGTAACTGCCATTTATTTCATCATTTTGTTTTTCAATCATGAATCCAAAATGTCTTGTTTAAACATAAATACAAAGAGTTAAAATATGAGGTATGTAATTTTATCATAGTTTTTACAGAGAAAAATACATTTTTTAAAAAAGCTCCATTTCTATTTTATGGCATACAAGGGAAATAAATCTAAATACCTTTTATTAGTGTAGTGGTTTAAAAATATTTTAAATCATCTCAAAAATATGTAACTATTACAAAAGATAACCAAATCACATAAGAACCCTAAATTTTTATATTAAGTTAAAAAGTAGAATAAAAATTGTATTCACATTATAATTAAACACATACAAAAAATACATATAAATGACACAAGGAATAAAGGGACATGGAAATAAGAAATAAATCAGGAAGATAGTAGAAAATGTGGAAATTTTTTCCTTTAAGTTATTTCCTTTAATATTACATTGTTATTTATACAATAACAAAATTTTGAAAATTGCTTTTAAAACTGAAATTTCCAAAACACTTTGGCATTGGGATTTCATTTCTGTGAACTTGATACTTCAAAATCTGCTATTTGTAGATACACACATAAAGTATAGCATCAAGTATAACAAGTATAACCAGAAGAAACTATTGAAAGTAATAGCTGCTATCTTTACACAAACTCAAAGGAGTGCAAAGACACACAAAGAAAAATTTGAAAAACCAGAACAAGATTAAATCATTAGATCAGATACTCATTATGTTTTTTTTATAGGCCAGATGTATTTTAAGCTGGTGCATGCCTAATTAAACCTACAAGACAGGCTTAATTAAGACTATTTGGATTCATTTCATTCTGCTAGTCTTGAATATGTCCATATCAAAGCAATAGTGGCAATTTTGTACTGACACAGAAGACATATATGTATTTATATTTATACACATATATATATATATATATCCCAATGTAAGTATTGAGTTAATGTGTATGTTTCAATTTAAATATTCACCTAAAATAAGCAAGGTTCTGAATTTCTAGAAATTTTTGTGTGAGTATCATGTATAAACCTTGGAATTGCTAAAAATTTTTTAAAAATTTTATATAAACATCATAAATACTATAAACAAGACAAAAGTACAAAAGTAATATGGACAACCTAGTTCTTTTCGTCTTCCTTTTTTTTGTTTTTTTTTTTGGAGGCACTGGGATGTTTTCTTTAAAATATAGCTATTTCTCTTTTATTCCCAAAAGACCTCATAACCTAACATGACTATGTTTGATTTATTTTATTAATAATGTCCTTTTTTGTCATATTGATTCACTTAATGCTATGCTAATTCCAGTTTCAAGAACATAACTCTAAATGTAATATATATCACAAAATCGGATTCCATTTTCTACCTAAAATTATGCTTGTGACAAACTTTTACTGGAGAAAAACTATGGTAGTAATAATTCATTTTATAATGATTTCTTTATTCTCCTGATTTTTATTTCTTCAAAGTAAAGTGTAAACTTTCTACACACCACATTCTTCATACCTAGAAACAGGATGTTACTATACAGTGAAATGTTTTAAAATATATTTCACATTTTTTTAAACTTGACTACAGAGGAAAAAGCAATCATGCAAATACTTTATATCAAACTATATCCATTCATTATTACATACCTATTTATAACAACCTTGGCAAAGCTATAATAGCTACCAGAACATTCGTTCTGGATGAAAAGTTGTCAGCTGCAATATGGTGGGTTTCACTGGGAACATCATGAATTGCAAAATACAGACACATTACCACATTTTCTCAAAGGCAAGACCAATATTTTGTCAATTGTAACATTTCTTAAGTTAGGATGCATCCCGCAATGGATTTCAAAAGAAACTTGCCAGCGATTTCTGTTTTTCCCCCCAGGAAAGCTGATTTTAAGTCGATCGAACCTTTTACAGATAGTGACATCTTAGAATTGAAGAAATAAGAGTATAAACTGTAGATCTCATAATGATGGATGCCAGCAATAGCATAAAGCAATATATTACCTCTACAACTACTAATTACTTTATTTTTCTTGAATGCGCCAATTTTAAGAACAATTCGAACATTCTCCATATTGGTTATTTCACTAGGAATTATTTGTTTTAAAGTCTTACCTCTTTTATCACCTATAGTTAGTGAAAGGTTATCAAAATAGTTATTTTCCAAAGCAAATGTTATCTTAATGCAAAGTATCCACATAATGAATCAACCAGTTTTGCATAACAAAGCTAATTTAGGTATGGAAAGCTTAAGAGAATTTCATGATCTATATATTCTTTATTTTTAATTGCTTAAATACAACTCTAGCAATATTTCTAGTTTTCACTTTCAAAAGTACATCTGGTATTAATACATAAAATTAACTTATTAATGTCTTAAATATTAATATGAATTAATGTTAAATATCTCACACTAATCAAACCTGTTACACAAAGAAAAATAGTGCTATATTAGTAGCCACGTGTCAGGTGGTAGAATTAATTTAAAAGAATAGCCAAAGGAAAGAGAATCTTAAGTGTGATTGAAAAGTATACAGAAAGATATACATAATTGAGTCAATACATGATACGGCCTGCTACTTTTTTAAAAATTAAACTACCCAACACTTCAGTGAAATAGCTATATTTTTATTAATAAAAATATTCATTTCTAAAATAGCTACTCTTTGAGAATGCTTTTGCTATTTGTCATCATTTCACGACTTGTTTAAAATCCACCAACATGGCTTACCAATAATTTGAATGGACCAGCTATGTCGGATCACACTTAATTTATAAGTTTACCATACCCAGAGTAGATTTTGTTCTTTCATATGCTGTTTGTTTCTTTATCTCTGCATGAGCATTGGAACCATGTGGAAAGAAAGTCTGCTCAATGAGCTTATTTTTCTATGTTATATCATGAATTTACTTATTTGAAAAATCAACACTAACTTAAAATCTTCATGAAATTAAGAGCAGAGCTTTAGTACAATACTTTGAAAATTTCTATACCATGCAGTCAACAAACAACTATCACTTTTTAGTTTTCGTGACAGCAAAGCAATTGTTGCCACCAGGCCCACAGTAATATGACTTTCCCCTGTAATACGGCTTCCTGGTCTGCTCCAGCTAGCTGTAATCCCTGTGGAAATGCAAAAGCTAAACCCTGCTCTTCCCTAGCACCTTTTTGGTCTTCTTATCATCCTTGCATTCCAAATAATAGGTGTGTAAGGTGACAATCACAACCTCCTTCAAATTCAGGGAAAATGTTGGCTTCCCATTGTTCCACAAAAGAGACTAAATGGTGGCTTTTGTTGTGAGTGTATTTTATCACACTTCTTTACTCCAGCAGTAGAAACACACACTATATCAGAGATGGAAATAAAAACACAATAGTTTTAGTATCCACGTGCTATAGGCTAAATTATATTTTTCTCTTTCTGTTACTCTAGTATTTTCTGGAAGATGTGAGAAGAAATATTTTTTAACCATGAAACCATTAAAAAACTATGTTTAAATTTTTTTTTTAAAGTACCTTGGTGTCATAATTTTCAGTACAGCTCACACAGTCTATCCAAGGACTGTACAGTGGAAATAAATGATGTAATATGAATCTTTCTGACTTGAGTAAGGGAAAATGGAAGCCATAGTAAAGTTAGAAAGAAATTATCCCTTCAGAACAGAATATTGGGACTACTAGTAGATAAAGCACTATAATACAAAAAGTAAATAGAATAAAAGACCAAGCAAGGCAGCAGTGCCAGGGAGAAACTAGGTATTATGAGGACAAAAATAAATTATACATGCATAAAGTTCAAAACAAATAAGGGGGTAACTCCTACAGACCAATTATTTATTTTTACTATCAAATATTTACTAAATAGCTACTCTATTAAAGCGATATTCTAACTGACTAGTTACTTACAGTGGTATATAATGCATTAGTTCTGTTCTCTAGGGAATTATTCTCTTGGGAAGGTTAAAGAAAAGCAAAGTATGCATACACATATTTTGAATATGAAGCATTTTTTAGACAGTAAGTGTAAAAATTATTATAATTGTTGACTTTGGGTGCAAACAAAAAGTCAGCTATAAAATTCTTCATAATTATACTAGGTCTGCATAATTCTTCTCTCACATGTAACAAGTTTTCCTCAACATTGTCAGCTCTCATTATTTTTTTAATACTTCTGAATCCTACATCCCCTCCTGCTTTGTTTAAAGCTCTAATCGAATGATGTTATTCAGTAACTGGGCCGCTCGCTTCTGTATAATTGTGGATCAACAGCAACAACAAAACTCTCAAAAACGTATACATATATGCCTTTGAATTCTACAACCTAAAGCCTATACTTCATGCTTTTCTGTGATATTTTTATATGTCATCTTGCAAAATAAACCCTGATATATATCTTAAATTTACTTGCAAATATTTTATGTTATAAAATTCATCATGTCCTACTTTTCGTTTTATTCAAATCCTTATCTTTCAGTAAATTACACATGTTAATTTCAACAGCAACCACAATAATATTCACATTTGTACCCATTAATACTAGCACAGACACAATTTTGTTGCATTGGAAATATAATGAAG